>MQTX01000398.1:161840-195985 GCA_009735665.1 Angiostrongylus cantonensis
TCAGATTATACTCAACTATCATATCCGGTTCTGATTGCAATAATCGCCTCAATCGTTATCTTTGAGCTGGTTCAACGTGGGTGAGGTCCACCAGTGGTAAACGATTAAATTTCATTTTGGTCATAGGCTTCTTGATTCAATTCAATAATGGCGTGTAATTGAGCCAGTGATGTCATCCTCAACGAGAGGTCAAGTACCAATTTTTCGACCTTGAAAAGATGGAAAGCTTACTGAGCCTAGCGCGTGAGATCGAAACCGTGTGTATTGTAGGGCATCTCTAACCAATGCACTAGACG
Organism: Angiostrongylus cantonensis; assembly: GCA_009735665.1. NCBI lineage: Eukaryota > Metazoa > Nematoda > Chromadorea > Rhabditida > Metastrongylidae > Angiostrongylus > Angiostrongylus cantonensis. The sequence goes on from MQTX01000398.1 coordinate 162,137, forward strand.
CCTGCTATGAAAGTAGTTATGCATTATAACTTTGTGATCATACATTGACGTGGTGCGCATATTGCGTGCTTGCTCACTAGGTCATTCTGGGTCACATTTCTTCCCTACATGACAAATATAGTAGCGCCTTCACAGCGAGTGTTCAAGTCGAACCATCCAGGGTTTGTTCTTTTCTCGATACACCTCTTGGGCACTTGCAAAGTTGGCATCAGGCCTTTTCATTCAAAAAGTAAGCTGTATTCTTCGGAAGGGGCCTCGTACGGCGCAGTGGTTGGAGGCGCCATTGCGGCACAAACGTGGAATCGATCTCCGCTTCTATGGCCCACCAAGCCTTCCATTCCTCCGGCGTCGGCAAATTGGTACTAGATTTGTCTGGGGGATAACAGCACTGCCTCGATACATCGATAGGTCATCGCGAGTCCTTGTAAAGGCCAGATATGCGTTCAATCATCTCCAACGATACTTAATGAAGTCTAATGCATGGCACGTCCCTTAGGGATTGATCAACGTCGAGAGCTTTTAGAGAGCTTTCGCTGCATCCAATTCACCATTGACGCTAATCATCTTTGTATTCATGTCAATAACGAATGGTTATTATCATTTCCACTTCCTACGGTGTAAATTAAGTGGCCACCAATGCTACTAGGCGCTTTCACCTGCGTTAGCACCGCTTTTTCCTTCCACCCTTCAGAAACACTGGTATTGTAATGTCTCTTAGTACCAATTGGCCGGTACTCTCTCGACTACATGAGCTCGCACTTCTTCGCTTGCCTTCAACCTGGGAGTTCCTTGGTCCATTACTACGACTTCAAATCGGTACATTTAAGACGCATGTTTAGTTTTAACGGAAGTGGAAGATTTGCACTTTGGTAACGAACAATTCCCTTAATTCTTTTATCATGATCAATTGCCTTAATTTAAAATATCTTCTCTACTGTAGTCGAATTGTAACTTGCGACTACATCGAATGGCAACCCAAGGAGCACGGGAGCGCGATCGTTGGTGTTGTTCACACGAATGGTAACAATACTCTGAGCCAAATGTGGTTTGATCTCATAAGTACGAATGAGTTCTATCGAATGTGATGAGACACTGTTTTCCGCTTTCGAGAATAGTGGTGAAGCGACACTACTTCGTCTTGTTGATACTGATGAGGTTGTAACAAATAACGGGAAAGAGATTTTGAACGTCTCAGCCCCTGACAGACTGTTCATCGCCTGCGACAAGCTAACGATTTCCATAATAGTTTCTGAATAAAAGCAGCCTTCGTCTCGATTTGAGCAGAGCCAGTATATGGATACAATACGCGAAAACAGTGTTCTGACTAACAGAATTTACATTCTTATTGTACAAACTCGTAACGGTTTGCCTCCTCTCTACTATTCCATTAGCATTGGGCAAAGTCGAATATGACCTCTTCTTTTCCAAATTATTTTACAGCGAGTAGCTTCTCAGTCCATGTTGAACGGACGGAGGCTTAGCACTTAGCACTTGGAATGGGCTAGTAGGGCGGTAATGTGTGGCGTTTTCTTTTAAAACACTTGGCACTCGAAATGGGCTACTAGAACAGTAATCTATGGCATTTTCTCAACCTTTAACTTGGTCTTCGAAGTTATTGTGTGAAATTTATCTCCACTTAAGATGGAGCTTCATATGAACTCCGACTGCACATTGCAGTTCGTCACATTGAAGTGCTCTTCGCTTAATCACAGTCCACATTGTAAGCTAGCTACATGCTAGAAACTGGACAGATACAGTTAATACTCATAATTAAATAGCTTGATAAGGATGAACCTTCCATTTTTTATGAGCTCAACGAATCCCAACACATCTTCAAAACAGAATTCATTTTGCAGACGGTGGTAAAGAAGCAGGGATAATCTGGTTAAGAAACATCTCTTTTGTTACGAACTTATGCGGTTACCACCGATTTTCACATGTTTCTCCTTCGAGCTTCTATCATTTCAGGTACAGTATGGCTCAATTATCGAGTTCAAGTCTCAGCGCCGTGCAGTTTCGAACTGTCACGATTTCCCATTGACGCACAGGAATGCACACTAGTGTTCGAGTCGTATTCCTATAACATAGCAGAGGTGCTGTTCTATATATTTTTTTCAATACTATCAACCAGGTTTTTAAACAGTTTATTTGAAAGAAAAACAGAGAAATTTTCGAACGCTGATTTAATTGCTTACAAAAATATTTAACCAACATCTTGCTTTAGCTTATGCTTTGCAATCATGATTCCATATAGATATCCAATAAGGAAAACCAACTATGAGGATATTCTCTACCCTTTAGCGCCCACAATAAAAGGAAAAGAAGATATGTAATAAGGAAAATCGTTTAAACACGACGATTTACTACATGACGTATCTATTTTCTTTTGCTATTTTTTCGAAAACTGACGATGATGTCTCGATCGCTAGCATATTTTAGAAGCTCAGAACTTTATGGAGATTTCCATTTATCACCCCAATTGTATATATAGATTATAAATGTATATATGGATATATAGATTACCTGTATCACCTGTATCACCTGTAGTCCCGTTGATCGTCGAGTGACTCGAGCGGACGCCAGTAAATCTTCCATTTTTCCCTGTCGCGTGCAAGAGTAGCCCAATGGGTTCCCCTCGCTTTAGAGACTCGTCGAGCATCATATCTTTTTTCTAAGCTCTTCGTGAAGAACTCTGACCATCGGGTCGGTGGTCTTTCTGCAGTACGTTTGACATCCCAAGAAATCCAGTCACTAACGGCACTTGTCCATCGGTTGTCATTCATACGCATTACGTGTCCGGCCCACCTTATCCTCGACTGTTTGGCGTATAGAACGGCATCTTTGATTTTTGACCGTTGACGCAGGTCGGGGCTTCGGATCCCATCCATTACTTGTGTGAAACGGGATACTCCTAGCATCGCCCTTTCGACTGCGCGTTGGATAAGAGGTTAAAAAGCGGAGTTAGGTAAGGCGATACAATCTCGCCAAAAATATAGATAGATTATTTGTATAGATTTTATACAGTGCCTTTCAAAATCAAAGCATATTCGAAACTGAAACATTCAAAAAAGGTGAAGAAGGAATTTAAAAAAAGATCTCGGCGCTTATCAACCCCTGAAGGATGCGTAATGTAATCGACTTCAGTAAGCATCGTTGGGGGTGATTGAATGCAAATCTGGCCCATGAGAGGGCCTCCAACCACTGTGCCACAGGCGCCGAGGAGAAATTTAAGAGTTTACCATTCCTAGGGCCAGATCGTGAACTGCAAACAATAAAGATCTTTTTGGAAAATACTATCTTGTCTTCCACCATAGTTTCTAGACTGCATTCCATTTGTCATTTGTGCATGGCGCAGTGGTCGAAGGCGCTCTTCAGTAGACATGGGGTCGATTCCCACGCCTCTGGCCCATCGAGCTTTCTATCTCTTCGCGTTCGGTAAATTGGTGCCAAACTTGTCTGGAACTATGGCAGTTCTGGCCCGATACATCGGCAGGCAGCCGTAGTCATTGTAAAGGCCAGTTATGCATTCAGTCGCTTCGAAACGATGCTTAGCGAAGTCGAAAGCATGGCGCATCACTAAAGGATTAACAGACACCGAGAGCTTTTTAACTTTTATTCCACTTGCTCCGCCAAACAATTAAAAGAATTATGAGTCATTGGCTCCAGCAAATCTGAATTTCGCCTTGGTATGTTAAAATAACATTTGTTGTAGTGAAAAATCTGTGAACTCTAATGATTTCTATTCTTATTGATCTCCCTCATGTGAGATCTCGAGTAGGTTAGTCGCGAGGCTACGTGGCATGTCCAGATAGGGAGGGGCAGATAGGGAGCTACTCGAAACCAAAAGCGACCTTTGCTTCCCTGAGACGTAGGTGGGTCCAGGGGATGGACTCCCTATTTCTGTTGCGCCGATTTGGCACATATTTTCTGTATTTGCTAGGTGTATTCATGCATGCGTGTGTGAGTGCGTTCTCGCTTTATGTGGATTGTATGTGTATTCTACGAGTCAATTCGGCCAAAAGCCTTAAAGCAAGGTGGCTTTTGACCATTAAGTGACAAGGAAGTATATGGGAAACGGTTAGGAGTTGGCTCCGACAAACAAGCTCCATGTTCACTCTGGGAGAGCCTGGCAAGCTACTCGTGAGTATAACTAGCCCCCAAGTTCAGAGTACAACAAGCTATACGTGGGTAATAAAATGCTAAACACAATTAAAAAAAGGGTCTCATTCCACTGACCTCGAAAGAGCCCCCAATTTCGCAGCGTTGGTTAGGACGACTACAGAGAGGCTGCTAAAATATCAGGGCCAATGGAAGCTGCGTGGATTACGAAGAACTATGGTGACGATCTGACGCCCAAACAGAACAGTTACAGCGTCCAGAAAGGCAATGGAAAAATCACTCACGAATACAACTCATATCTCTTCGATAGCCACGTCACCTTCAGCCATATGAAACAGAGGAGGATGAATTTGTTGTACCACCGGTTCTCCTTTCCGAAATCCGGAATGCTACTTCGGCGGTGAAAAATGGAACAGCACTAGTTCTGGTCATAGGATCAGAACATCTGAAAAACCTTCCGCCAGTCCTCGTAAACACACTGGCTCGGCTGCTCACACGCTACCTGTCTGAATGCAAGGTCCCTACTCAGTGAAAGAGCAGCAAGACCTTGTTATTTTTCGAGAAGGGCGACATCCACGATATTGGCAACTATCGCCCAATATGCTCGTTATCTACAAACTTTTCACTCAAGTCATCCTAAACAGGACTGACAGAACACTGGACAGCGGAGAGCCATGTGAGCAAGCGGGTTTCGAAAATGATTTAGTGCGATGGACCACATCCACGCGGTGACAAAGGTCATTGAAGTATCGTGAGAGTACAAAAGACCGCTCTGTCTCACTTTCATCGATTTACAAAAGGCCTTTGATTCAATTGAGATAGAAGCAGTCATGGAAGCCCTTGGTAGTCAAGGAGTCCCTACTCAGTACATAAAGATTCTTCGTGAGCTGTACAAAAATTTCACTGCCAAAATTTCTCCATTCTACAACGATATTAACGTTGACGTCAAAAGAGGAGTTAGGCAGGGCGATACAATCTCGCCAAAATTATTTACAGCCACCCTCCAGAACGTCATGCGAACATTGGAATGGGAAAATATGGGAGTGAAAATCGATGGTCGGCAGATACATCACCTTCGCTTTGCTGATGATATCGTTCTTATAACACCAAACATTAGCCAAGCGGAACAAATGCTAGTCGACTTTGATGAAGGGTGTGGAAAGATTGGTCTTGTACTAAATGTCACGAAAACAATGTTCATGAAGGACGGTTTATCTCCAAATGCTCCAGTTGTGTCTATCTGGTCGGGAAATCAAGATGACGAACAACTCAGCTACAGAGTTGAAAAGAAGAAAACGAGCGACTTAGGGAGCTTTCAAGAGCACGATGAATCTTGAATCTCTTGGCGTTATCGAACGCACAGTCGAAAGGACGATGCTCGGAGATTTCCGTTTCACACAGCTAAGGGATGGGATCCGAAACTCCGACCTGTGTCAACGATCAAAAATCAAAGATTTCGTTCTGTACGCGAAACAGTTGAAGATAAGGTGGGCTGGACAAGTAATGCGTATGAGTGACAACCGATGGACAAGAGCCGTTAGTGACTGGCTTCCTCAGGTTGTCAAATGTGCTTCAGGAAGACCACCGACCTAATGGTCAAAGTTCATCCTGAAAAGCCTAGAAGAAACTTAAAACGCTCTATGAGTCCTTAGGGCGAGCAGAACTCACTGGGATACTCTTGCATAGGACAGGGGAAAATAGAGAATTTGCTGACTCCGGCTCGAGTTACTCGATGTTTAAAGGGACTACAGGTGATACTGATAAAGTCTATTAATAGTTAAGGTTGCGTCGTTTAAAGAACTTCTATTACTGTCATTTCAAATGCTTTTCCTCAAGACGTGTTCTACTAAATGCGTCGGGCCAATCATGTCATATCCCCTGTTTCGTGCAAGATTGCCCCATGCCCTAACAAGATGACGAACAACTCAGCTACAGAGTTGAAAAGAAGAAAACGAGCGACTTAGGGAGCTTTCAAGAGCACGATGAATCTTGAATCTCTTGGCGTTATCGAACGCACAGTCGAAAGGACGATGCTCGGAGATTTCCGTTTCACACAGCTAAGGGATGGGATCCGAAACTCCGACCTGTGTCAACGATCAAAAATCAAAGATTTCGTTCTGTACGCGAAACAGTTGAAGATAAGGTGGGCTGGACAAGTAATGCGTATGAGTGACAACCGATGGACAAGAGCCGTTAGTGACTGGCTTCCTCAGGTTGTCAAATGTGCTTCAGGAAGACCACCGACCTAATGGTCAAAGTTCATCCTGAAAAGCCTAGAAGAAACTTAAAACGCTCTATGAGTCCTTAGGGCGAGCAGAACTCACTGGGATACTCTTGCATAGGACAGGGGAAAATAGAGAATTTGCTGACTCCGGCTCGAGTTACTCGATGTTTAAAGGGACTACAGGTGATACTGATAAAGTCTATTAATAGTTAAGGTTGCGTCGTTTAAAGAACTTCTATTACTGTCATTTCAAATGCTTTTCCTCAAGACGTGTTCTACTAAATGCGTCGGGCCAATCATGTCATATCCCCTGTTTCGTGCAAGATTGCCCCATGCCCTAAGATGATAATGACTTACACATTTTTGTTTCCGTCGGTTATCGAAATGTGGAGAACAATTCATGAGCAAGTGGCTTGTACGTATATCTTTTTCTTCTTCATTAATTGTGCCTCTTTTCCCAACAGCAACATCTGTCAGGTGCGGCTGAATTGGCAAGAATGGGCTCCTGTAACAATGCCAGCATCCAACGATTTCCGTCTTCCCGATTTTCAATTCTATAATGTCACATGGGGAAAGGTTGTCAACGAGTACACGGCTGGGATGTGGGACCAGCTAAAAGTGACATTCAGGTAGTCCTTAATTTGATTTTATTTGGTTTTTTGCCAAATGATTTCAGTAATCAACTTTCTAGAATTTTTTTGCTCTTTATTCATGACAGATGCCCCTATCATTTAGATTGGGTGTTTTAGCTTTTTTTATTCATTAGTAATCAATGCTTCGTGATGTGCAATTGTTAGAGGTGCTCGTAATGCATGCGTGGTTGATGGCTCGATCTTGCGCCCCACTCTCTTCAAGTCTTCCATCTCTCCAGAGTCGGAAAAGTGGTATTAGGCTTGTTTGGGATGACATGAACACTGATCTGCTACACTAGTAGGCCGCCGAAAGTCATTGAATGGATCAGATATCCGTTCATTCACCAATAGTGAGTGATTCTTGATGAACCTAAGTGGAGAGCAGGTCGATATAAATCAGGGACTAGTCAATGTCGCAAGCTTTGTCCTCTATCGTTTATTGCTAATAGTTGAATGCGGAACCTTGTACACTTTACGAAGTGCTGTCATATCTAACAATATTTTTTCTACCGAGCAAAACCAGCAAAATACGACCAATCGATTAGCACGTTGCACCTGCAGGATTTGCTGATGCCAGGTTGCGTCCTTAAGGAGTTGGACGCTTTTAGAAAGTGAGACAACCTCGTTCGTGAAGTATTCATGAAAAGTAAAATTTAAAAACTTCGAAAAACGAAAATCATTCAGATGAAATTTCAACGAATTATGGATTCGGCTTGTTACAACGTCCTCAAGCGAAGCTCAACCAATTGCTGGCCTTGCGGTCATCAAGAGCAGTCCAGTTAAAAAGATGCCAAACTCCTTCCAATCACAAGAGCTGCTTATTGTTTGGATTTAAGACCTTGAATTCAATTCCAATACGGAGTTCCGCTAGCGCATTACAAGAAACCAACATGCCACTGTGGGTGAAAATTGTTTGAAATCCTCAACTCGTTGCCAAACTTACAATGCGAATTCAAGCATATTTATGAATGACAGCTTCAAGGCAACGAAACAACTAAAGGAAGCGCCGAGACAAGACTAACAAATTTCTATTACTTTTACCTACTTGGGTGCTTTAGCGATCCGTCTTCATAAAAAGTGCGGACTCTGTGACATTTTCCACTCGTTTCCTCGTCTCGCGATCGTTGCCCATAGTGTTGGTTTGATCCGAGCATGGTGGCATGTTGATTGTCATACATTGATCTGTAAAATACTAGCAGTTGTGACATCACACTAACTGATTTTGTTTGCGAATATGTCTCTTTAACTTGCTAGTGGTCCTCGCAGATTACGTTCGCTTCCTCATAGAGTCCAATCTACAGTTCCTCTCGTTCACATGTCGTCTTGCCTTTTATTATATGATCGGCGCACCTATGCTTCACTACGGATGTGTGTCCTTAAGGATCTCGAGCTTGAGATAGGTTTCGAAGATAAGACCTTTTTCCATTCGGAATAAGCTAATTACATTTTTCTTAGGAAATGTCTGTCAAGCGTTTTGTGAGTACTGCGCAGTAATCTTGACGTAGTTACAGTATCAGCCTACGTCTCTGCCGCATAACAGAGCGCTAAGAGCAGTATTGAGTCGTAAGAGTGAGTGCGGATTTTGGGCTCTTTAGTTGGTTACCACCTTCTTTGAGAAACCCGAATGCAAATCATACTGCCTCGTTTTTTTTTCCAATTTCTCAGTGTTGTTCTCCATCTTCACTGAATGCCGACCTTACTCGCGCGAAGATGGTTTCTGCAACCAGAGCCATCCAATTTCAATTCGCTCGCCTTCGCACTATGCATTCTTCGTGAACTGGGCCTTCTGACTTATGCGTAGCTCGAGCTTTTCCCGCTTTGTTAAGCTCGTTGATAATTCTCTCACCTTCGCTGGTTCTTGAAAAGATGGCATTGTTGTTAGCAAGACAAAGATTTCATAGAAATTTACACCAATATTTATGCCTTTCTCATCCGAATCGAGTGACTTCGTTATCCTCTTAAGTGTGTCCCTAAACATCTTTGGCGATACGGTGTGGCTTTGCCGTATCTTTTTCCTATGGGTATGATAAGAGGTAAATGGAAAACTTGTATTCTAATTGTGTAATCACTATCGCGAGTCAAGTAGAGTTCTTATGTAGGACGGGTCCACTCACTGGTAGACGAGCGCTGACAGCATTGCATTTGTTTCGACACTACCACATACTTTTTCACAGTAGGCAAAAGTTAGTACTAAAGGTAGGTAATATTTCCGATACATTTCAATGATCCTCAACAAGGTTTAGCAGTAGCTCATGCAGTAAAATTTTGAGAAAATCTTAATTTTAACTGTTTGCACCTCATCCAGTCTCTTTGATATGTGTGGCAGAACAACTTCGTAAAATTACCGTTCGTGGCCACCTTCATTGGTCTGCAATGTTTTCCTTCTGAAAGCATATATGTTGCAAGGAATATATGTTAACGGTGGGTTCCAGCTCTAAGAAAGTCGATGGTGATACTACAGAGGTTTGCAGATGTGCTTTTTTTCCGTGCTTTCTGCCACAACTCGAATCTCAGAGCTACGATTTCCAGGCGACGTTTCTCCAACAGAGATTTTAAGGTACGGGATGGGAATCATGGAACGGGAAAGGTTGGTGTAGAACTTCTCTGTCATTAATTTCGTATCATGGTGTTATTTTCTAGTGGTTCCATTATCATTCATCAGGCATGACTGCGGAACATTATAGTCGCGCAAGAGCCGACGGCATTTTTTCAGAGTTCTTTTTGGTACTGGTTTCCTATTCTGGCGTTGAAATGTTAGGCAGAAAATCAATGATATGCTTTACCATTGCCGATAGATTCCTCCTAATGATAGAAGAACGCATCTAATTTGTACCCACCAGCTGCATCGGTCCGAGAGTAGCCAATGATGACAGTGGTCCTCTTATTACACGTTGGCTGGAGACGGAGGACAGCCAGGTGAACGGAAGGACTTCGTGAGAGTGGACAAGATGTACAATGGACGAGTTGACGACGTAGCCTACGCCACCGACATTTCGTGACGGGACTTTTTTTCGCGAAAGGAAAGATCTTATTGTTTAGTTGTCATATGCCATTCTTCTTGCTTTTTGGTTCTTGTAATGTGGTCAAATGGAATTCGATGTAATCTTTCACTTCAAAAAAAAGCGTGAAAAAGATCGGCGTCTGTTAAGAGTCTTCTGGCATTAAACGTGCAGTATAAGAAGCAATCTCCATGACGTCTCATGGGTGTGTTCAATAGATCCGATTCCTGTGACGTCTCACACAACGCGAGATTTCTTGGCCTGTCACCGGTCGTTTCACCGCCTGCCGGCAGCATCCACTGTGCGGAATACTGAGCGCAGCCCATTTCTGCTCAGTCACATTGTTTTTTGCTGTTTTTCTAAACTAACCTTGCTAGGGCGTTTCAAGTCTTTACTACTTTGTGGATCTGAAGGATGTTTTGTTTCGGCATCGATCCTTCGAGCAGTCGTCCTATTAAATGATTCGGACACGATGAAAGGACAAAGGATAAAGCTCTCGGCGTTGATCAATCCCTGAGGGATGCGCCATGCATACGACTTCATTAAGCATCGTTGAAGGTGATTGAATGCATATCTGGCCTTTTCAATGACTCGCGGTGGCATGGTGATATATCGAGCCAGTGCTGCTATCCTCTCAGACGAGTCTGGTACCAATTTGCCGACCCCGGAGGGATAGAGGGACGGCTTGGTGGGCCATGGGAGCAAGGATCGATTCCACGTGCGTGTAGCAGTGGCGCCTCCGACTACTGGGCCACACGCGCCCTTCGAACATGATATTAACCGAAATCAAATACGAAAGTAGGAGCGAAATTATGACCGACTGCACATGTATGATGTAGATGCCGAGTTCTCTAGTATCTTTATATTAAACCTTATTTGAATTTATGACGTGGTTGTTAAATATTAAGATAAATTGTAACAGACCTACTGAGACACTTAGATGCTCTGCTTTCACTAGTAAGGAGGGGGGAAGAGGGAGTAGGGTGCTACACTAGAACACGTTATTCGAGTGAGTCTTTTTAGCGCAGTCGTCGTCTGTGATAGTGATGTGATTCAAATGAAATGTTCAGGATTGTGTCCAGTGATCCATTAATTACCTCCGTCTGCGAAGTCACATGGTTGACATGAACCACAAACACATTAGCTAACTCATCGTGTAGGCGGTGGTACAATAAGAAGCTTACATTCTCTTGAAGCCACTTCTACCTACGTTGTGTTTAGTAATTTAAATTTTTGAAAACATCTATTAAACTTTCTATGATTGATCATCCCAGCTGATTCACAGAGTTTTGCGTTGTTAAAGTATCAATCAAAATCTCTGGTGCGTTACCGAGCCCTGAGGTTACCGTTGAAAAGATGGTCTGCTGTTGATACACTACATTTGATGGGTTCTCATCTGTTGTTTCAATGCCCAGCGGTGTGGGTCGGAACGCCCAATGTGCCAAATTTCTAGGATAATTTGTTGCTGGTTGAGCAAATTGTGGTGTCCTAAAGTAGTCTTAGTGGAGTTTTTCTCAGCTCCCCACCAGAGGCACTTGCCAGCCCTTTTGTATCGAAATGGGGTTTGCCACTTTGAAGCCAGTTTTATACAAGGGATATTGTGATTTCCTGTGCACTGGTTTACTCCTAGTTAGGCTTCCAATGAAAATTTTGAAGTAGTTTTACCGAACGCTTCACCGAGTTTCACCGATGGAGGACACACAGCGGCACATTGCAGCTCAACATCCAGGAACGCTTGTTTTCATAAGTGTTATGACTTAAACAGACATCAAAAGTACAAAGATCTCAAGCCTAGTTGAGCACCAAGGGCAATGATCACTTTCTAAGACTTCATAACAATAAAACCAAGTTTCAATTGCAAGTATCTTGCTCGCATTTTAGATTCAAACGTCTCTACGGTTATTACGTTCTTCAAATGTATTTGCCGACATATTTGTCGGTTTTCATCTCTTGGATCGCTTTCTGGATTGACACCCGTGCGCTGCCAGCTCGGATCACTCTTGGAGTATCCTCCCTAATGGCCCTCACATTCCAATTTGGTAACGTCGTTAAGAACCTGCCTCGTGTTTCCTTCGTCAAGGTGAGACTTCGCAATGTATTTTAAAGGTATTGCTCAGTGGTCAGTAAGTTTATTTAACGAGCACAAATTTGTGCAGATGAGATTTAAGCGATTCATAGTCTACTAGGGGTCATTCTAGGAAAGAACAGAACATTTGTGCGCATTGTTTGGTATATCCCTGCCAGTACTAGCAATGGTTTATTGTTTTAGCAAAATAGAATGGTTTTTCTGGTGCTTTTTAAATAACTAGAGGGCGCGTGTAGCGCAGTGGTTGGAGGCGCTACTGCAGCACGCACGTGAAATGAGCCCATGGCCCACCAAGCCTTCCATCCCTCCGGGGTCGGCAAATTGGTGCCAGAGTTGTCTGGGAGGATAGCAGCACTGGCTCGATACATTGGCCGGCCACCGCGAGTCATTGTAAAAGTGATTGTATGCATTCAATCACCTCCAACGATGCTTAATGAAGTCGAATGCATGGCGCATCCCTCAGAGGTTGATCAACGCCGAGAGCTTTTTTTAGCTTTTTTTTAAAATAACTACAAAGACAACGGTGTTCAAACAGTGTTAGAATCAATGTGTAACATTTTTAGGCTATCGATTTATGGTTCTTCGTATGCGTGGCCTTTATCTTTTTCTCCTTAGTAGAGTTAGCTGTGGTGGGATTCGTTGACAAAATCTCCGAGATTAAGAAGCGATCAAGGAGATTACACAGTCGCCGCGCTGCCAAAAGCTTTTTGTGGAAGTAAGACATTAATTTCAATGCCATCTTCTTACACATTGCATGTAGTTCGAACGTCCTTTAGTGGACATTCTCGAACATCGCTTAAAAAGAAAAAAGTACTCATTTGGCGCTCTGTATTCATCGCGGAGATTCGACCGCTTCTCCTCAAAGAGTTTCTCTAAAGTGATTTCAGACAGAAATCGCCATCAGACACGCTGAGAGGGATACGATATCCGGTTAATAACAATGGTGATGAAGCATGGTATCACATGAAGTGAGTTTTCAATGAGGGCGCCACTCCTACAAATCGTTTTTTATTGGAATTGTACAGTGAACATTCAAATGGCTATTCTGCTGGTGGCTCAAATTACAACCTTGGCTACCAAAAAACGTATGCTGACACCGATTTGGGTGCCAAAGTGGACGCCATCGCAGCGAAGACATTTCCAGCTGTGTTCGCTGCCTTCAACGGTAAACTAGCGCCAACTTTTTTTTTAATTCGTTTTATGAATGTTTTCATTTTTTTCGTTTTCACATAAGAGCAAAATGTATTTAGAAGAAATTCGAGAATTTGCTATCCTTGCTCTAAGATTGCTGGTAGTCCTCCTAGATTGCCTTTGGTAGAATGCCTTCTTCAGAACACAAATTTATAGAAGGATTATATGGGCCGCAAATATTGATGCAATGGCGATGTGGAACTATTGCGCTTATTAATGAACTGTTCCATGAATCAGGAGACAAAAACAGTGTCGGGCATCTAAATAGCGCATTTCAATGAGATTTATCGACGTGGAATGCTTTACCATTGTTCTTCATCGGTAGATTATATGTCAACAAAACAATAAATCGTGCTTGCATCCCTGTCATCAAAGGCGTTTTGTAGTAGACCAGGGACAAAACAAACGGCAAATGTGTATCTGTCTATGATTTTCACATGTTCTGTGCACTAAAACTATTACTAAATACGTCGTTTTCTTTCTCAACAATCGCGAGGTTGTTAAACAGCATACGTTTACTTCCATACAGCAACACACATGCAACACAATCGTAGCTGACGTTTCGACAGAATCGCCTTCTTCAGAGCCTGGAAGAGTACACCAATACGCAACTTACTAGGTCAAACACTTCAACAGCACGAACAGAAAGATGAAAATCTGAGCGATAATTGCAAGATCTACGGCTTCTCGAAAAAACCCACCGCTTTTTCCATGTCTTCCGCCGAGGAAGAACAGCCGCTCAGAGTCGCATATGGCTGACGATTGCACCTCCCCACAACAACGTTCGATGCGAAGGTATGGGGCGAGATCGCGTGTAATCTCGGGGCATTTCTCCCTACCCTTCATTTTAGGGTTTTTTGCATTTATCCAAAAGCCTCAAGAAGCTTGCACGTCGCCGAGGAAGAACAGCCGCTCAGAGTCGCATATGGCTGACGATTGCACCTCCCCACAACAACGTTCGATGCGAAGGTATGGGGCGAGATCGCGTGTGATCTCGGGGCATTTCTCCCTACCCTTCATTTTACGGTTTTTTGCATTTATCCAAAAGCCTCAAGAAGCTTGCACGTTGGTGTTTTGGCATCCTTTGCCAGGAAAAAAAAAACGTCAGCTACGATTGTGTTGTATGTCTGCTGTTGTACGGAAGTAAACGTATACTAGGGCGCGTGTGGCGCAGTTGTTGAAGGCGCCACTGCGACACTCACGTGGAATCGATCCCTGCGCCCATGGCCCACCAAGCCTTTCATCCCACCGGAGTCGGCAAATTGGTACCAGACTTGTCTGGGAGGATAGCAGCACTCACTGGCTCGATACATCGGCAGACCACCGCGAGTCATTGTATAAGCCAGATATGCATTCAGTCACCTCCAACGATACCTAATGAAGTCGAATGCATGGCGCATCCCTCAGGGATTGATCAACACCGAGAGCTTTTTTAGAGCTTTTAAACGTATGCTGTTTAACAACCTCTCGGTTGCTATAAAGAAAACGACTCATTTATAATCCAATACCGAGGTTAATCGAAAGTCGATCTCGGGAACTATTACTAAAATTCTCCTTTTTCAACCCTTATGACCAGTTCCTGCTAGGATAGTGTGGAAAGATTTCTCTGAATCATAACAAGTCTTGCTACCATGAAACTGCGGCCTAATTGCAATTTGTTCTTAATAAATAGTTAAAGTTTACTTGGAATCCACCTTCCTCGGATCGGCTTGAAGAAGGAACTAACAAATATTTTTTTACTGCTTGCAGTTTCACTTCAGTGAGTTCAGACCAAAGTCCAATCCAGAAAAACTGGCTTGAAGTACGTAGAAGACTCCTGTTTTTTGCCTTACTTTTTCATCTGAGATACGATTGAAGCAGAATTTTATAGCGAATATCAGCTTGCTCCATAATTAACAGTTGTGCATAAGATTTTCTAGTGGTGGGACTTCCGGATTGAGAACTACATTACACTGAACGAAAGAATTCGTTCATCCCTGATGGCCGTTTACGTTGCAATGAGTGTGTAGACGGTGTAGACCAACTCACACGAGATCGAAGGCAGTGAACCCTACTTTGCCATTGTTTTTCCTAAGCTGATGATTGCAACTCGCTTTTCGCCTGAAATCATTGATAATGGTACCTGCCGTACGGTTATAATAACGGGATTTGACAAAGCTTTGCAAAACTGTTTGCGATTTGTTCTCTGTCGAGACGTTCTATCGCGAAATCATCGATTACAAGTTGTTGTGTTCTTGATGAGCTGCAACGAAGTTGTCTATTGCATATTATGCAGTTTTTCTGATCAGTAGTGAATATCTTGTGAGTCAGAAACTAGATGAAAAATCCAGCTTCTTCAGTAGACTTTCACGGGATTTTGTATCCCTGTGTTTTCCACAATATTACGGAGATAATCAGTATTGTGGCGCATAGATAGCGCAGTGGTATGAACCTGTTCACTAAGACTTCAATCGGCACCCCCGTTTCAACCAAATCTGCCACCATTTCGAGTCGGAAAATTGGTCTGGAATTTGTCTCAGGAGCTACACAAAGGCAGATGATTGTTCCACTAAGCTAACGAACACCCTAGTGTGAGTATCTCCGGATTCAAGGAAAAATATCTGCTCGACAGGTATTCAAGCACATTCAAAAAGAAGAACGAAATCCACAAGCAGTAGTTGTGTGGACGCGGAAATTCGAAAGTCTCCGTTGATGATATTATGTGCAAAGCAGTGAATCGAATGCAAGAAATAGTGGGATCGGATCGGCACAATATATTATCTTGAACAATGCAGGAGACATAAAATAAATAAAATCCACATAACCAAACGTGAACCAGGTGAGGAACGGTTTCTTCTCTTTTTTTCTTGAAGACTTAGTTTCTTTTTTGTTTCTTTCAATGCCCTCGTTTACAAAAAAAAAAAAGAAACAGAAGGAAGTAAGCAAAAAATAATTAGAATCTTAATATTTTTCGTTTGAGCGAGAACTAAATCGCCTTCTGTTTATAAACTAGCAGCCCCCCATTCCGGTTGGTTAAAACTAACTATATGCGCATGCTCGTAAACGACAACGGCTAGGAACAAAAAGTTGGACCGACGATATAACGTCACGGCATTCGACGAGTTCTGTGATTCAATGCTGCTATTATTTGGTGAACTTGTTTCAGTGTTCTATTGGTGGTACTACTTGAGCAGAGAGCGGAACTAACAAGGCTCCCAACTGTTATAATTTAACTTGTTGAAAGTATACTGTTACGATGATTCGGTTCAAATAGATTGAATGATATGTGATTACGGGTAGGTCATCCTCCTCATCTACCTTGTTACATTCTATTGCTTTGTCATTGACGTCGTAAGTAATACTTTTAAACTTATGGGCTCTTTTCTTCAACCTCAGTTGTTTCCAAGGACAAAATTTCTGACTTCTTACAAAACAAGCTCCTTACGGTTGAACAATTGTTTCTTAAGGCTTTAGATTTGTTTATTGATTTCTTATTTGATCAATGTCGAGGTGAGTAGACTGTTGGTTGTAGGATTTTCTCATTTGTTTTACGACGGTTCAGAGCTATCACATGAGTACGGGTATCTGTTCTACAGTGGTTATTCTGTTTTAATTGCAGTAATAATAGTTATTACTGCAGAAATAAATAAAACATCGATTCCAACAGTGTATTGCAATTGAGTGAAGACAAATGCATAGCATAGTAACAGAGTGTAGATGAATGTCTTCACAACTGGAAACGCTTCCAGTGAACTTGAAGAATGAAGAAAATTTCTTTGCCACATTCGCGGCGCGAGGCGTTCAGCGGCTCTGGCGCTTAGGGCGATGTCACACCCAATTTTCAGCCGCTACAGACGTGTTAGTATTCCCAATATCTGGATGTGAGGGGTTGTGAACATCAGATTGTAGAAGAGATCTCGATCTATTGCTCTATAGGTAACATTGATGTTATGTGTGCTATCATTTATTAGACATTAAGGAGGTCCATCATGCAAACACACTGTTGTAAGCACTTGGATGATTTTTGCAACTTATGTTGTAACGCAATGATAAGAAATAGTATGCAATACACATGGATCGACAGCGGGTTTATCCTAATACTCCAGTCTAACCAAATCTGCCGTCGCTCTGGAGTCGGTATATTCGTACCAAACTTGTCTGGGAGTGTAAATACATTGACTTGGTACAACGGTAGGCCACGGCAAATGACCAGATATGCATTCCTTCACCTCTACGATGCTTCGTGAAGTCAAATGCATGGCGAAACTTTAAAGATTTATCAACTTCTTCTTACATGCTTTACATTAAATGTCGGTTTCGGTGAGCAAGGATTAGAGATGCAGCGCACTTAGCGGCTTTCATTCAGATGTTGAATAATATCCATGGCTAACCAAACCCTTACCTCCCTTTTCTCCCTTCTTCTATCCATTTATCCAGGGTACGACATTGGTACCTAACTTGACTAGGAAGTTTCCTCAGATCCATAAAGGTCGTTGACTTCCTGTGGAGAAGACTTGGGAAAACGCAGCAACCATGGCAAGACTGGATTCCATACTAGATTAGCTTCACCGGATTTCGACGAAATCTACAAGGAAGACAAAAGATTCAATAAGCAACGAAATCTAGAAGTGCCAAAAAGTTTATATATGCCAGATTCAAGGTGACACACAGAGTAAAAAATATTACTACGCTCACAATGTGTAATGACGAGAATAAAAGCACATGAAGTCTATATCAAACTAAAACGAGTAGTATAATATAGCAGAGGCTTGAAATGTCTTGTCATGGGAGATTCAATGTTTGAGAGATTTCCTGAATCACAATTTGATTTCTTACATTAGAACCAGACAAATTGTTTTTCCGAGCACTTCTTTTATATTTTGATCCATCTGGAAACTAAGGATTGAAAGCAATAAAACTTTCTTTTACCTGGAAGAAAAAAGCCTTATAGTTTTCACATTTACTCTCTATTCCTTCACCCTACCATACATCTCCCTTGCATTTTCTCACATGTTCGCCATTGTCGGACGACGTGTTAATACCGTGTGGTCTTCTTACAACTATTTATCCCTGAATCCACGGTCTCCGTAAAGGTCTTTCTGTGGTCACAATTCCCCGCGCTGTCAACAGGTACTGGATAAGGACCGTCATCAATGGTCAAGTCATTCTTCGCAACTAGGTGCGCCCACCATTTGTTTTCATTGTGATTTTGCCGTTTCCTTTGTTGGTCTTATAGATACATAACGATAATATTGCTGCAAATATGCCGATTTCATTTTACTATCGTATATTGCCGATATGAAGGCTTAAATGCCCAACTTTGAGGTTCAAACTGTTACAAATGCAAGTGTTTTTAATACAAATGCGGCAGTCGTTAACATAAGCAAACAACTGAAAAGACTAATATCAGAATAAAGTCGTTCGTTTCAAATCACATATGGAACTTACTGCATTTTTGTTCAATTTCATCGTTAATATATTTCCGTTTTTTTCTCTAAATATTTTCATTTTCTTGTTGTTTCCTAACAACGCTTATGGCTTAAGAAAATTATCACATAGGTGTTGAGATCTGAGCAGAAGCCTGAGGCTGAGGTGGGTTTCGACGGTGAATGGCATTCCAACCTTCGGTGAGAGTAGGCGCCTGTTCGACGCCCTGCTTAAGTTCTAACTCTTACACATATCTCAGCAATCCTGTGGTCGAATTTCGCATGCTATCCGGCCGGCAAAAAACAAATAAGCATTAAACATTGTGATTTCAGCCTAAGAAAGTACTCTGTAGCTACAGAAATGTTTTTTAACCACGAAAAACTATCAGAGTTTTATAAAGGACAAAAGATAAAGCGTTCGGCATTGATCAATCTTTGAGGGCCGCACCATTCATTTAGCTAAATCTAACTTCACAGAGGTAGATAAATGCATATCTGGCCTGTAGCAAAACTTGCGGTGGCCTGACGATGAATAGAGTGAGTGCTGCTATACTTACAGACAAGTCTGGTTTTGCAATCCCAACATGCTTGAAGGCTTGACAAGCTTAGAGCAAGCGATCGAAACAGAACTCTATTCTGTGTGGATTGCCGGGCATCTGCAACCACTCCACTGCATTAGTATGTCTCGAAATTTTTAGAAAAGACTCAAATTGATTGTTGACATGACAGAAGATTTTCTAACAAAAAAGGATTGCTTTATAATTTGATTTGGAAACAGAAATATTAATTCAGGTTTGATTTTAAAACACCAGTGGAGTACCTTCAGAGACCTTACTGCAACGAAAATGGCTTGAATAATATTGTACCTTTCAGTTTCCTTCCTAAAATTGTTTCTCTTTCAAGGTGCCCTAGCCAAAATACAATTGGTTGCCCGTTCGTGTAAAAGTAATCTCTAGAAACAAAATTTCGATAACTGACTGGTTAAGTAAAATAGGACAATATGTTTCAACACCCTTACTTTTTTCAGTGAGGGTGCGTCTGTCGTTAAGTCATCGCCCTAGTTGTGAGGCAAAGGGTTAATCCCAGACCAAGAGTGATTTTGTCGATTTCGTCCTTCCATGAGACGCAGATGGAATAGACTTTCTAATTTCATAGAGTAAATTTAAAACATAGAAAAATGAAGCTCTAGGTGCTGATCAATCCTTGAGGGATGCGCCATGCACTCGACTTCATTAAGAATCGTTTGAAGGTGAGTGAATGCATATCTGGCCTTTACAATAACAATGGGTAGCATGTCGATGTATCGAGCCAGTGCTGCTATCCTCCTAGACCAGTCTGGTACCAATTTACAGACACCGGAGGGATGGAAAGCTTTGTGGGCCATGGGCGCAGGGATCGATTCCACGTGCGTGTCGCTGTGGTTCCTCCAACCGCCAACTTAGAACATGCCGCCACTTATTTGAAACGAATATGCTCATACGTATGTGTGCTTGTCCGCTGATATTAAGTTGTATTCTAAAAGTTTATCAGGAGAATTCTGGCAATCACGTGATGCAAGCAAATATGAGCAGGTTAGCCAAACTAGCTAGCCCTCGGTATTGGTCACCATAAAAGTAAAACAAGTGGGCCACTGACTCCGAAAGAGCGTTTAGAACAATGACATTAAGTGCAACGGGTACAACGATTACAGAAAGTCTCAAGACCATTCTAAGCTACCCACCATGGTTAAGATGACGTCATCTCTTTATAAGGCACGTCCTCCAAGGTGCAAATCCTGATAAACTTTGCGATGCACTTAAGAAATATCAGGGGAAATGTTATCAGGCAAGCTAAGACGAGAAGATCCGATCCATTAAGGCCATAAACGACACCAGAGAAGAACTTCTCCTCGGAACATGCAACATTGGAGGAATAGCGTCGTTGGAGCACTTGTAAATATGAATTTGGCTTTGAGCTTCGAATTCCTTGAACAGCTAAAAACTATAAAAGGGCTCTTACTGTTATCAGTGGCGCCCACCAGTGTCAGGCTGAAAGTGCACAGTACGGTGTATAATCTTGTAAAGACAATCTTTTTTTTTAAATTCTAATATTTACCCAGTTGTTGAAACACATTCCAGCCCATCTTGCGACTACCCAGCTGTTTCTGGATCGTCTACGTACTGCGCAGCCCAGAAGCGCGTACGCGATGGAGTCCTTCGACGTTATTGCCATTTATGAAAACGTGTCGAATGATTCCGCAACGCAAGCCATGTTCGAACTCCTTATACAACCCGAAGAAGAAATAAAGATGTATGGCTTTAAGATGAAGCAGTTGATGGTACTCTTAAAGAAATGCTTGAGCTCCTAAATCTTCAGATGGTCCGGAAAGTACTACGCTCAAATAAGAGGGTTAGCGATAGGGCAACGGCTGACACCAAGTATTGCAATTGCGTTTAAGCTGGAAGCACCACTGACCGATCACGGGCCGTTACTCTACTGTAGATATATGAATGATGTGTTGTCTTTTGCTCAACACAGAAGGAAATAGACAAATGTTTTGAGCCGTTGAATGAACAGTCAGAGTATATCAAGTTCACCCGAGAAAAACCGAGAGAAAATTGGCTTCCACTCCTGAACGTTCAAATTCAACTGTTAGAAAATGGCTACATTACGAAGTGGTACCGAAAGCCAAGTAGTAAAATTATCTTGGTCCATTACCTCTCCTCTCACCCCTCTCACACCAAAAAGAGCGCTTGTAAGAAACATGTTTCGAACAGTAACCATCGTGTGCACGGAAAGAGAGCAGAGCGAGGAGTCCTGGAATTTCGCACGGCAATTAGCCATCTCTAACGGCTATGAAACTGTAGCTCGGGATAAGTGTAGGGAAAATCCTAGGCCATCAAACCACAACTCTGGCAATAAAAAGTTTCGTTTATCCTACCCTTCATCTCAAATGATGTAAGTGCAGCTATAAAACGCTGCTTCGGAAACACGGGTCTATAGGATTCGGTAAACGTAGTTGAAATGCCATCGTGTAATCTGACACGCCAGCTAATTTGTAACCGCCTATATGACCGTCTACGTGCAACGCAATTGCATAATTTGCCCTAATGGTAGAAACGGTGATTGCATGAGCGGGATAGGTGTAGGGAAAATCCTAGGCCATCAAACCACAACTCTGGCAATAAAAAGTTTCGTTTATCCTACCCTTCATCTCAAATGATGTAAGTGCAGCTATAAAACGCTGCTTCGGAAACACGGGTCTATAGGATTCGGTAAACGTAGTTGAAATGCCATCGTGTAATCTGACACGCCAGCTAATTTGTAACCGCCTATATGACCGTCTACGTGCAACGCAAATTGCATAATTTGCCCTAATGGTAGAAATGGTGATTGCATGAGCTCAGGTACAGTTTATCTGATCTCATGTAAGGAGTGCGGAGACGAATACAGTGGCTAAACGGCCAGACCACTCTGTGTCCGCATTAAAAAACACCTAGTCGGCAAACGTAAACCAAATACCCCATCAGGAACGCATGAGACCCAGAGATATAATGGGGAGGACTTTGAAATACGTGTCACGATCTTCGTACAGGAATCCAGAACACAAGCGTTCAAAGCTCTCGAGGCGTTCTGGATTAATTCCAGAAATCCGAAAATGAACCGCAGGGAAGAATACCGTATTATCATGCGTGATATTGGGCAGTATACAAGTTTGTTATTCTGATGGGAGAAGCACATTACGCTTCCATGTGAATTCTGTGCGGTTTGTTTCCACGCGACATACTCAGTGGAAACCACATAGAAAGCGATGAGTGTGCAAAGAAGCTATTCTGTGTCCATTCTGTAATTGAAATCCTGCCTTAGCGTTTTCTCTGTTTGGTTATGGAGGTGTTTGGCCGAATAGATTGCCGTCAACTTGACCTTTTCATGCTTTGGGGAAGGCGAAATTCGCCGAAACGTCAGCGTATTCGTGAATAAGGAATAAAATAACACCTCGGGTTTGCTCAGCGAGAATACGAAGACGAAGAATTACTTGTACAGACAGTAAGGGCGAAGGGGATGTTGAAGAGTTCTATGTAGATATAAAGAACTTTTCCAAAAATTAGTATACGTTCTTTAAGGCATTACTGGCGATTTCAACGCTAAGGCTGAGTTTATGAGAACTTCCTAAGAACCTGACATCGTAACGCACTGATCAGTTGTAGAATGAAAATGGTTAGTGGCCCGTTGAATTTACCTTGAAGTCATAATGAGGTTACCGGGATCACTCAAGTTAACACGCCAACGTGGAATCAGACGATGCATAATCGTCAGCTCACATCCGTACTGGGAAACACTGTAGAGAGGCGATGAAAGAAGACCTTAAGAACTGAAAAGCAAGAGTGATCATTGAAACTGCACTGGTATTGCCTGCCGAAATTTTGGAAACTACAAGACCACGTTGATTGCACCCTAACGCTCAGGACAACAACGGCTTTTAGAGAAAGATTGAAAAGAATTGTCCACGATTCCCTAGCAAGACCATGCTACCCTCAGGTGATGCTCAACAGAATTAACAGAGCTCTGGTCGATGGAAGTGCACATGAGCAATCAGGATCCTGAAAAGGATTCAGTGCGAAAAACATATCGACACCACAGCGAAACTCATTGAAGTATCACTAGAGCATATGAGATCGCTCTCTTTACCACCGTCCTGGTATCAAACTAGTCGTATGGTGGCAAACCTTCCTCTAATCCACAATCGCCATCGAACCACTATAATGGTGTCGGCACAAGAGCGGCTCGGCTCTGGGTAAGCTGATTTCTAGATTTTAGAAACCACAATGACTCAACCAGGAAGGCTTCTTACTCTGTTTCAATAACACAAAAACTGTTCCTTCGAAGCCGATCTTTGCCTTTTTTTGAGGTCTCTGGTTGCCTCATATTGCGTGTAATCGCCTAGAACAGACAGAAAATAGGAAAAGATATATATACAAAATAGATGTCGGAAGCCGTTGTCATTTGTGGGAAGGAAAATCCGTTACAAAATGACGGAGTCTTTGGTTTTGCTATAGACATACCCATTCACCATCTGGTCACCTGCAAATTCCTACCCGCACGCTTCACCATTTGTCGTCTCCAAGTCTCATGTCAGGAGCAATGGATTGCATTACGGAGTCATTGGACACGTTGGTATAAAGTGAAGTAACATCGAATGACTCCATTACATGCGAGCTGTTTGGTTGCGCGCACTGTTGGTGGTCTAGAAATATTTTGATGTTAGCTAAATGGGTTCGAATGGTTGGAATGAATTTTAGCAACTGAGTCAGGATAAGGTCTAGGAGCCACGTTATTCTACCCGTTGGGCCGCCTATACAACAGATGATAGGTCTAACTTTAACTTATAGTGGGTTCGTTAAAGTAATATCATCAGTTGAAGCAATCTTATGTGCTTCAATAAGCAAGAAAAAAGGACAGGGCAAATTGGATGTTCGTTTTCAAGTCGAAAATAACTGAAGGCTCTAAATTAGCTGCCGTTGTCGCGTTGGCCCATTCCTGATTAAATTTTCGATATTGTTTTTATTTTCAGAGAATGTTCGATAGACAGAGACATGACTGAGATGCTCTTGTGTTATTCTAATAACCAACTGATTAGGAATAACTACAGATTTTTCCCCTTTATCACTAATAGCCACGAATATCTCTCAAATGATGGATCTCGAGCAGGTTAGACGGGAGGCTACGTCCCGCGTCCCACGGTGGCGGATAGGGGTAGAATCGCGAACCAAAAGCGACCTTTGCTTCCCTGAGATGCAAATGGATCCAGGAGATGGACTCCTTGTTTCTGCTGCGCCGACTTGGCACATACTTTCTGTTTTTGCTATGCGTATTCATGCATACGTGTGTGAATGCGTTCTCGCCTTATGCGGATTGTATTCTACGAATCAATTCGGCCAAAAGCCTGCAATCAAGTGACGGGGAAGCATATGGGAGGCGTTTAGGAATCGCCTCCAACAAATAAGCTCCATGTAGACTCTGGGACAGCCTGGGAAGCTACCCGTGAGTATACCCAGCCCCCACGTTCAGAGCCCAGAAAGCTATACGTGGGTATCAAAATGCTAAATACAAAAAAAAAATCAGCCTTATTTCCCTGACCCCGAAAGAGCCCTCAATTTCGCAGCGTTGGGTTGGACGAGTACGGAGAAGCTGCCAAAATCTCAGAACCAATGGAAACTGCTCGGATCAAGAAGAACAATGGTGACGATCTGTACCTACAATGCACGTACACTTGCATACGAGTCCTCGATAGAAGACTTGCTTATGCAAGCAAGAATGACAAGGTACGACGTAATCGGCCTGGCCGAGACGAGACGACGCCACCCATTCAACGCCGCCTATGACACTGGAGAAGAACTGTTCCTCGGTACACGCGACAGTGGAGGAGTAGGCTGTGTCGGCGTTATCGTCAGCGCGAGTTTGTCCATGAACATCGATTCATTCGAACAGCTTACAACCCGAATCGGACGTTTACGATTAAAAAGATGTGGATCAACACTGGCTTTGACAATCTTCGCTGTTTACGCGCCAACATCAAACTGTGACGGATAAGAAGACGAGGCGTTTTACATGGACTTGGAAAGGTTCTACAGAGAAGACTATACATTCTTCAAGGTCATCATTGGAGATTTCAATGCCAAGATTGGACCAAGAAGAACGTCTGAGGAACGTTACTTTGGGACCTACGGATTAGAATGGAACAGACAAGGTGAGCGGCTCTCTGAGTTTATCATGGCGACCAAGACCATTCATGGTAACTCACAATTCCAGAAGAATCACCCTCAACGCTAGACGTGGGAGTCTCCCAATGGAGAGTACCATAACGAAATAGACCTCATGGCGACCAAGACCATTCATGGTAACTCACAATTCCAGAAGAACCACCCTCAACGCTAGACGTTGGAGTCTACCAATGAGTACCATAACGAAATAGACCACATCATAGTAAATAGGAAGTTTTGCCTAACCGATGTCGCTGTTGTATCAAAATTCTACATGGAATCAGACCACCGTACTCTTCGTACTGGATTCTATTTCTCGCGGAAAGGAGAAAAAGTCGCTGAATTGACAAACCGAAGTTCCAGAACCACCACAAACCAGGATTTATTCAACTCATTAGTCGGCTTTTGGGAAGACGCCTTTATCGATAACATCGGCAAAAAATACGTTCGGCTCATTCAATATCTTTACGTTAGTGCTATAAAAGCTGAGAGTTCAAAAGTCTCCAAGAGACGTCTGTCTCCAGAAACTCTCAAGCTAATACGCCAGCGTGGAATCGCACGAGCTGCAGGCAACCGTGAACTAACGTCCGAGCTTGCGAAACAATGCAGGCGAGTGATAAAAGAAAATCTTAAAGAAAGAACAGCAGCAGTAATGGTAGAAGCTGGAGAGACTGGGAAAAGTATTCGCAAACTCTGTCGAAGCTTCGCCTATTACGAGACCAAGATGATTGCACTCCGACGCCCAGACGGAACAATAACAGCGTCCAGAAACGCAATATAGAAAATCACCCGCGAATACTACTCGGATCTCTTCGATAGCCACGTGCAAATCCCGTCATAATAAATAGGATGGATATGTTGTACCACCGGTTCTCCCTTACGAAATCCGACATGCCATTTGGTCGATAAAAGTCGAACAGCACCAGGTCCTGATAGGGTAAGATCAGAACATCTGAAGAACCTTCCGCCAATCCTCGTAAACACACTAGCTCGGCCCTTCACACGTTACCTATCTGGATGCAAAGTCCCTACGCAGTGAAAGACTAGCAAGGCCGTCTTATTGTTTAAGTAGAGTGACTCACGGGATACCGATAACTATGGCCCAATCTGCTTGCTGTCTGTCGTCGACAGACTTTTCACTCGTACCATCCTAAACAGGATTGACAAAACACTGGGCGAAGGACAGTCATGTGAGCAAGCAGGGTCTCGAAAAGGATTTAGTACGATGGACCACATTCACACGATAACGAGACTCATTGAAGTATCGCGAGGGTACAGAAGACCGCTTTGTCTCACTTTCATAGATTTACAGAAGGCCTTTGATTCAATTGAGACAGAAGCAGTCATGGAAGCCCTTGGTAGTCAAGGAGTCACTACTCAGTACGTAAAGATTCTTCATGAGCTGCACAAAAATTTCACATTGAAAATTTCACCATTCCACAACGATGTTAACGTTGATGTCAAAAGAGGAGTTAGGCAAGGCAATACAATCTCGCCAAAATTATTTACAGCCACCCTCCAGAACGTCAAGCGAACATAGGAATGGGATAATATGGGAATGAAAATCGATGGTTGGCATATACATCACCTTCGCTTTGCTGATGGCATACGAGACCAAGATGATTGCACTCCGACGCCCAGACGGAACAATAACAGCGTCCAGAAACGCAATATAGAAAATCACCCGCGAATACTACTCGGATCTCTTCGATAGCCACGTGCAAATCCCGTCATAATAAATAGGATGGATATGTTGTACCACCGGTTCTCCCTTACGAAATCCGACATGCCATTTGGTCGATAAAAGTCGAACAGCACCAGGTCCTGATAGGGTAAGATCAGAACATCTGAAGAACCTTCCGCCAATCCTCGTAAACACACTAGCTCGGCCCTTCACACGTTACCTATCTGGATGCAAAGTCCCTACGCAGTGAAAGACTAGCAAGGCCGTCTTATTGTTTAAGTAGAGTGACTCACGGGATACCGATAACTATGGCCCAATCTGCTTGCTGTCTGTCGTCGACAGACTTTTCACTCGTACCATCCTAAACAGGATTGACAAAACACTGGGCGAAGGACAGTCATGTGAGCAAGCAGGGTCTCGAAAAGGATTTAGTACGATGGACCACATTCACACGATAACGAGACTCATTGAAGTATCGCGAGGGTACAGAAGACCGCTCTGTCTCACTTTCATCGATTTACAGAAGGCCTTTGATTCAATTGAGATAGAAGCAGTCATGGAAGCCCTTGGTAGTCAAGGAGTCACTACTCAGTACGTAAAGATTCTTCATGAGCTGCACAAAAATTTCACATTGAAAATTTCACCATTCCACAACGATGTTAACGTTGATGTCAAAAGAGGAGTTAGGCAAGGCAATACAATCTCGCCAAAATTATTTACAGCCACCCTCCAGAACGTCAAGCGAACATAGGAATGGGATAATATGGGAATGAAAATCGATGGTTGGCATATACATCACCTTCGCTTTGCTGATGGCATCGTCCTTACAGCTGCAGACATTAGCCAAGCGGAACGTATGCTTGTAGACTTTGGTAAAGCGTGTGGAAAGATTGGTCTTCGAAATATTCGTTTGTGCGAGACGACGTCATGTTATCAGGGATCACCAACGAAGCGGAGATAATGGTCGATGATCAGTGACAGTGGAAAAAAATCGGACTACGAATAAATTGGAGGAGATCCAATTTATGAAAAACCGATGGTGCACGGGCGAGATGATCGAAGCTAGTTTTTCTCTGATTGCAGAGGCCACCTCACACTTGCACTTTGACGTTCAATGAACAACATGAAGGAGGACTTGTGTACAAAAATAAGAGCAGCCTGGGTCTCATTCGTGCCTCTCAAAAAACCCACCGAAAAAATGAAGGACGCAAAACCCGAGCGCACCTTTTCAACTCAACAGCCCCATCAGCGCTCTGTTATGCAGCAGAAACGTGCATTGATACTTTACCACTTCAAGAATTATGTAGATCACTCACAGACCGCTTGAATGATCTCTTCTAAAATATAACAGGAACACATGTTTAGCCGGAATGCGAGGCTCTGATCTCCGAAATGCACGCACATTGATAGCAAGAGATTTATGGGTCGGTGGCATAATAGAAAAAACAGATAACAGATAAGCGATAAGAACTGTAAGGCGGTCTCACAAGCAAGGTTGCAGGCGTTCCCTAGGTCAGCCGTCTCCACGTTTGGTGGACGTGTTCGTAGCCAAAGTCAATCAGTGATAAGCTCTGCTCATAGCTACAGTTATTTTTCAGATCACGGTATGAGACTCACATCTGCCACCATGCTCGAATCAAATAAACATCAGGGACGGCGATTCCGAGGTAAAGAAATGAATGAAGAATGTACTGAGGTACGCAAAACTCGTGAGAAGGGGCCGTCCAAATATCAAAATAAGCAAGTGAATTGCACCATTTCATAACTCACGTTACCTTTTCGCGAGCGGCTGCAAGCAATATCTCTACGAGGTAAAACCATGCTGAACCATGCTTATGTCGTCGTCGGGGTTCGCTAAAGGACTGTAATATTCTAGTTGTGAAATTGCAACATACCCTGGCAAAATTTTTACATTCAGAGTAATGGCATCCTGTCTATTAACAGTTTCTATGACCGCTCCTGCCACATCCGAGTCGAAAGACTTTCTGTTTAAATGAAAAATGCTGACCATACAAAAGAAAGCAACATTTTATGTCTGGAAGAAAAAGAAGACGACAATGGTCTTAAACAAACCAGCGAGTTAATGCGTGCTAATTTAACCAGACAACGAAGACCGTTAGAGTCGTGAAAGAGTGTTGTCGTCTTCCAGACTCTTCTTTCATAGTATCCTGTTAATCCACACAGTGTAGATTTTCCGAAGTGGTCTTATACAAACAGTTCATAAAATCGTTTGCTTTAATAACAGTGACGAGTACTAACCGGGAACTGTGAATGAATCTTTTTATGCTGACATCCAAAGATCGTGATCAGAACATTTCTTACCTAAAATATTGTTTTCACTTTCAGTGTGCAGTTCACAATTATTAATAAAGGAAAGACAATATCAATGGAAACATTATTCGCCCATCAATACCTGGAACGTACCGTTCTATTTGAGCTCAGAAACAGAATTGGATTGAGCGTATGATTCCCAACGGAAGCTATTCCATTGGAAATGTTTAGGATCCACTGCCACCACAGTAACGTTTTCATTCGTAGAGCAAATGCATTGATGCTGCGAAAAAACTAAAGAATAATGATGATATCGTTTACACTGTGTTTTCTCCTCATGATTTTTTCCTTCCGGTTTCATAAGGACCTCTACATGTTTCATAGGTTCTTACCCCACATGAAGCCATTGCCTCATCTTTAACTATTCTCAAGTTACGCGACTATCCACCACTCGAAGAGCTTGCATTCCTTATGAATCTCCTTCAGAATTCATGTGAAAGCGCTCAAGATTTCCAAAGTGCCCTGAGAATTGTTAAGCGTGCCAGAAGATCGAAAATTTGAAAGTCTAGCAAACTAGGCTTCCTAGTCTCTTTTCGGTTTTTTCGTAAATAATTTTAGCCCACGTAAGATTAGGCGTCAGTTATTTCTTTTTTTCACATTAGGGCAAGGTTATAGTGTAGAGCTTTCTTTTCTTATGAAGCCGTAAATTGCCGCGTGGGTCTTGGTTTTTTCTGGGTAAGTCCACAAATAATGTTAATTAAACGTTTACGCAAATACAATAAAGTTTGATCAAACAACAATGTCATAGGGAATTTGACATATGTAGACATGATGAAACGTAAACGTGGACAATATGCAGAGATATATGGAGGGCAGAACAGAGCGGGTACGTGTAGCATAGTGGTTAGAGATGCCCTGCAATACAAGCGTTGAAAATGGTTTGCTCCTGGGCATTGAGCTCACTTTCGGACTTGAGGGGCGGTCAGATGATACCATACTTGTCCAGAAGGATGGCAATACCGACTTGATACATCAGTGCTGGCCACCGCAAGTTGTTATACCGACCAGACACGCATTCACTCAGCTACAGCGATGGTTGATGTCAAATATGATGAATGGCGCATCTATCAGGGATTGATCAAGAGAGAATTCTTTATCTTTCAAACATTTATATAAAGAATTCAGTTACACTAAAAAAAAGCAGTAGTTTCGTGGAACAGTTTCCCAGAGTATGAGATATTTAATCACACAAGGATTCAATGTTTTAACTTGTACTTGCTCTTTGTTCTTCCTTCATGGAATGTTATTATGCGAAATGCAACTACAAGGATACTGAGCTATGAGCAAAATTCGGGAACGCAGGTGCGCTTCGGACTCGGGATCACCCTTTCCGGCGAGCCATATGTTACTCGGGGCACCAACTGATGTTTTTGCTTTGCCTTTTTCTCGGCTACTTCTTAACTCTGTCGATGGCAGGTGATTGCTGATACCATCGTCCACCAGAATCACTTTTCGTGACCGTCGAACAACTCGAGCGGGCGCTTGTATATCTTCCATTTTTTCCCGTTGCATGCAACAGTAACGTATAGAATCCTGCCCGCTCTAGCGACTAGTTGAGCACGATGTCCTTCTTCCAAGGTTTTGCGAAGAACTCTGACCATCTGGTTGCTCGTCTTTCTGCAGTGCGTTTAATATTCTGAGGAATGCACAGCTTTAAGAACTAACAGCTCCTATACATCGGTTGTCGTTCATACGCGGCATCGTTAAGATAATAAAACTAGATGAGAAAAACGCAAAGCAAGGACCTCGCTTAGAACAGTGAACAGTGAATAACACACGTAAGTCTCCGGGAAGAGTAATCGCGGGTTCAAAGCGGGCCTCCTGTTTCTGTTTTCGACCATATCTCAGATCCCTGCCGTTGTATTTCACATGATACCTGGCCGTGAAAAAAATTATGCAGTGAATAAAAGTCAAAATACACAGAGATTTTTCTGCGTTTGGTTAGCGTAATTACAACAAAGTATTGCCTGAATACCTTCTTTCACATTTCGTAGTGCTCCAGTACATCAATGTTATGTGTTGACATTTTGGCTAATAATTCCCGTTAAACCACCTCTATTCCGCATAAATAAATTTTTGATTTCGTTACTCAGAAGAGATCATAGAGCTTTGCACGCCCTGTTTTCTGTCATTTATCTCCAAGTGTCTTCAATTGCTGTTCTGCCTCGACCAGATTACACAACAATCAAATCATGAATAGTTAAGGAAGTCTTCTTGCGAAGCAAGTTACACAGACGGAGACTTCCCTCGCTTTCAACTCTGCCTCGATCCGTGAAGAAAAGCTGAAATTGTTGTACAAATAATGTATATCTTTTTTATATACTTACTATTAATGACAGAGCGACCAAGAACCCTTGCCACAGAAGAGCGATCTCTTTTTTGTTACTGGCCTTGATGAAATAAGACGCTGATTGTCGCTTTCGAAGGTACGCATATATTACGACATATATGGCTAGAATCGCTAACGGTGCACCATAGCCAAAAATTGTAATAACCTAAAACATGACTTTTCCACTTTGTTCAGTAATAATAAAATTGGTTATTGGTTCGAACCTAGTTTCGTCTTTTGTCATCAACTTTCGGTTGTTTCTTAAGATAAGTTCTGTCATCTACTCTCTCTTATGAAAGCTTAGCCATACCGTTTACAATGTGGGTGAAATGCTGTGCCTATTTCCTTTCCATATCTCCCCATAGACTTTTCTTCAGCTGAGAATGCCAGTTATAATCCGCATTGCTACAAAATGCCTTGCCACCATTAACATAGATCATCATAGTTGATTCTAATCATCCTGATCAACAATCATCCTGTATAAAGGAGTTCTTCCGAGTTAGTATAGTACATTCGAGCGCTCCTTCACACCGCTGGATTTGGCTCACCACAGCTATAAACATGCACACTGCAAGAATTTTGCCCAACGACATGAATGACCGCTGTTCTGAACAAGATGAGGGGGCGGAGAAAGGAGAAAAGGAAGGAAAAAAATGAATAGAGGTCAATCGCAGTAAAAGTTAATGTAACCTCATGTAAGCTCACCAATGCAATAGTGCATCACCAACCAATATCAAAAATTCTCCCCTGTGTCACCAATGTGCCACGCTTTCCGTACAAGGTCACCTATACCCAGTTCTTTACGACAGTGACCGAATGCTTCCAACGGTCTTCCAACGGGCGAACAGCTTCGCCAATGATCAGAGACCTCCGACACTGTGGAATTGGAACAGAATCAATTAAAAACAAAAAACTGTTTCTTGTTCGTTAGACTCGATTACTTTTATTGATAAATTGATGCAGAAGCAGTTAACCTTTCAAAGAACAGTGACATATCAATTAAAAGCGGTGACTCTACGTTCAACGACTGATTTTCACGGTTTTCCTAAACCTATTTAGGGAGTGATTAAAACCAATGCACAATATCGTTTTCTGAACAACTGATGAATAAAGAGATTCGTGCTTGTCGTGTTTGTACACCTAAAATTTTCATAGGCATTACAAAACATTCCGCTAAACAGAGCAAGCTTCTTCAGTAGTAGCTCTCGTGGCAAAACAAACAAACAATCAGCAAAAGAACACACGGCTATTCAATCGATCACGATCCTCGAGAACTTTTTGAACGCTCCCTACTAAAAATTTCGACCTGTATCACCTGTATCAAATGTAGTCCCGTTGATCGTCGAGCGACTCGAGCGGACGCCAGTAAATCCTCCATTTTTCCCCATCGCGTGCAAGAGTAGCCCAGTGGGTTCTGCTCGTGTTAGGGACTCGTCGAGCATCATATCTTTCTTCTAGGCTTTTCGTGAAGAACTCTGACCATCGGGTCGGTGGTCTTCCTGCAGCACGTTTGACATCCCGAG
Source organism: Angiostrongylus cantonensis (assembly GCA_009735665.1). Lineage (NCBI taxonomy): Eukaryota > Metazoa > Nematoda > Chromadorea > Rhabditida > Metastrongylidae > Angiostrongylus > Angiostrongylus cantonensis. The sequence continues at coordinate 195,400 of MQTX01000398.1, forward strand.
GAATCCAGTTACTAATAGCCCTTGTCCATCGGTTGTCATTCATACGCATTACGTATCCGGCCCACCTTATCTTCGACTATTTGGCGTATAGAACGTCATCTTTGATTTTTGATCGTTGACGCAGGTCGGAGCTTCGGACCCCAATTCCTTTCTTGTGTGATAAGTGATACTCCTAGCATCGTCCTTTCGACTGCGCGTTCGATAACGCAGAGTGATCTTTCATCCTGCTTGCGTAGCGACCAGGTTTCCGACGCATACGTTAACACATGAAGAACCGTTCAATCGAAAAGGTGGGCACGGAGTCGGGTGTTATTTGTACTCTTCACTACATCCTCGATGCTCTTTAAAGCTCTCCAAGCCGCTCGTTTCCTCCTGCTAAGCTCTGGAGCTAAGTCGTTCATCATATTGATATCCCGACCTAGATAGACATAACTGGAGCATTCGGAGATATTCGTTCCGTTGAGCGTGAATGAGGCAAGCGAAACCAATCCGTTTTTCATGAACATCATTTTCTTGAGATTTACTCGAAGACCAATCTTTCCACACGCTTTATCAAAGTCCGCAAGCATTCGTTCCGCTTGGCTAA
>MQTX01000399.1:3607-98149 GCA_009735665.1 Angiostrongylus cantonensis
TAATTCTTCTTTATACCCGAAGAAAACGGATAGCTGAAGCAGGAGAATCGGTAGTATCCGTCGTGCTGTGACAGGAAACGCAGAGGCAGATTAGGAGAATAAAAAAAAAGACGCCGACTTTCGATTATTGTGAACAAATCACTGTTTGGCACGGCATCTCTTGACTACGCCTTTTTCTTGCCAATCACCTGTATCACCTTTAGTGCCGTTGATCGTCGAGTGACTCGAACGGGCGCCAGTAAATCCTCCATTTTTCCTTGTCGTGTGTATCGGGTCGGTGGTCTTCCTGCAGTACGTTTGACATCCCGAGGAATCCAGTCACTAACAGCTCTTGTCCATCGGTTATCATTCATGCGCATTAAGCATCACGTAATATATACATAGAATCTATTTAGAGGGCCAACGTAGTGCATAATTAGAGGCGCTCTGTGGTAAACATGAGCTCTTTAGTTCGATCTAACGCGCTGAGTTTGCCAATCCTTCCGTCAGGCATCAGTAAACTAATGTCAGACTTGCTGGGGAAAAGCTTTCTCTCTCTTCTATTGACGAAGGACGGCCACTGTTTCAGCAGTGAAGATTGGAAAAGCTGTAATAGAGCTGCCCGAGGGATCAAAGATAAATCAACACCGCCGTTCAAGGATTTGAATCCGTTTACTGGCTGTGGACAAGTGCTAGGGAAATACGGTTCTAGCCAACTTATCTGACACCTTGTTTACATGTTAGACACAATATAGTCGTATATCATTATATTTACTATCGGCGAAAACCCAATAGTCTTGGTAAAAAAGTGAATTAAATTCAAATAATTGTCTGTTGAGAAGTCGTCACCGTTCTCATACGGCATTCTTGACAGCCACCGCATTTGATAAAAGAACGATTATAAATGAACGTCAATGAGACGAGAAAATTGGTCTGAGATGCGATGCGAAGCCACGTATCAGAGTGAGGTTTTATTCTCCATTCGCTTCAGAATTTCAGAAGCTTATTGAAAGCACCTCAAGAGGGGTGAGAGGTTTAGTTGACCTGATGCGGGATCCAATTAGCACCGTGTTCGTGATGACCGACACCTCTACCACTATGCTATCCGTTCCAATAATAAGTGAATATAGTCTCAAAGATTAAAAGGATAAAGGACAATGCTCTAGGCTTTGACTATTCACTGAGGGATGCACCATGTATTCGGCTTCATTAGCAATCGTTTCGAGATGATTCATTGCATATGCGCGATTTACAATGACTCCCGGTGGCTTGTCCCTTTATCGATTCAGTGATTGCCATCCTCCTAGACAAGTCTAGCACCAGCTCCCCGACCCCGAAGGGATGGAAAGCTAGGTGATCTATGCGCGCTGTGGTCGATACCGTGTGTATTCTAAGGAGCACAGATTTTTCAGACTGTGTCTTCTCCAACTTACTTGCGTTTGGAACTATCTTTCAAAGAACTGAGAAAGATATCTAACTTTTTAAATTTTCCAACATCAAAGCGCTAGATGAGCGCAGAAACACGATATTGTTAAAAATCATCACCTCTTTTGGTTGAAATACCGCTTGTTCATTTGCACTCGTGTTCGAAATGTGACGCTAGAAGCGGTCAAGTAGACATACATACAACGAGCTCAAGAAAATCGAATTTTCAGTCTTTTGAAATCCAACATGTGAATTCGTCGGTGAGTAATCGAACAACATCTGGTCTATAAAGGATAAGACCCGAACACTTGAAGGACTCTTTTTCTTTCTCGTCTTATGAATACACGGTATCGGCTCATCACATCTTGCCTGGAGGAGCGCAAAGTTGCCACTAGGTGGGAAAAGAGCAAGACCGTGTTGTTGTAAAAAAAAGGGCTACCTCCACAATATCGGCAATTCTGGATGTTGCTCGTCCTCTAGAAATTCTTCATTCGAGTAATCCTAACAGGAAGGCAGCAAATTATGGACAGCCTTGTGAGCAAGCAGTGCTTCGGAAGGGATCCAATATGATGGACCACATCCATACGCTAGCAACGCTCATTGAAGTATCGCCAGAGTATAAAAGACCGCTCTGTCTCACTTTCATCGATTTACAGAAACCCTTGATTCAATTGAGATAGAAGCAGTCATTGAAGCCTTTGGTAGTCAAGGAGTCCCTACTCAGTACATAAAGATTCTTCGTGAGCTGAACAAAAATTTCATAACAAAAATATCTCCATTCTACAACGATATTAACGTGGACGTCAAAAGAGAAGTTAGGCAAGGCGATACAATCTCGCCAAAATTATTTACAGCCACCCTCCAGAACGTCATGCGAAAATTGGATTGGGATAATATGGGAGTGAAAATCGATGGTCGGCAGATACATCACCTTTGCTTTACTGATGATATCGTTCTTTTAACACCAGACATTAGCCAAGCGGAACGAATGCTTGCGGACTTTGATAAAGCATGTGGAAAGATTGGTCTTCGACTAAATCTCAAGAAAACGATGTTCATGAAGAAAGGATTGGTTTCGTTTGCCCATTCACGCTCAACGGAACGAATATCTCTCAATGCTCCAGTTTTATCTATCTAGATCTGGAAATTAATATGATGAATGACTTAACCCCAGAACTGAGCAGAATGAAACGAGCTGCTTGGGGAGCTTTCAAGATCATCGAGGATGTAGTGAAGAGAATAAAGAACACCCGACTCCGTGCCCACCTTTTAGACTCAACGGTTCTTCCTGCCCTAACGTATGCGTCAGAAACCTGGTCGCTGCGTAAGCAGGATGAAAGATCACTCAGCGTTATAGAACGCGCTGTCGGAAGGATGATTCTAGGAGTATCCCGTTTCACAGAAGTAGGGGATGGGATCCGAAGCTCCGACCTATTTCAACGATCGAAAATCAAAGATGCCGTTCTATACGCCAAACAGTCGAAGATAAGGTGGGCCGGACACGTAATGCGTATGAATGATAACCAATACAAGTGCTGTTAGTGACCGGATTCCTCGGGATGTCAAACGTACTGCAGGAAGACCACCGATCCGATCGTCAGAGTTCTTCACGAAAAGCCGAGAAGAAAGATGTGATGCTCGAAGAGTTCCTAAAGTGATCAGAACCCACTGGGTTACTCTTGCACGCGACAAGGAAAAATGTACGATTTACTTGCCCATGTTCGAGTCACTCGACGATCAACGGGACTACAGGTGATACAGGTATCAGGTGATATGTAAGGGCTGTGGCGCAGTAGTTCGAGGCGCCACTGTGACAGACGTGGAGTCGATCACCGCGTAAATGGTCCACGAAGCCTTCCATCTCTCCGGGGTCGGCAAATTGGTGCCACACTTGTCTGGGAGGATAGCAGCACTGGCTCGATACATCGGTAGGCCACAGCGAGTCATTTTAAAGGCCAGATCGTTTTCATCAAAAAGCCTAGGTAGGAGTGAGCCAATACCAGGATCCACTACCGTCCTGGTATCAAAGTCGCTTGGAGGCAAATCTTTTTCTGGTCCACAAGAGCTGCGATTGCCTGTGGTGGTGACGACCTGCGGCAGACAATGGCCTGACTGATCTCGGGATTCCAGAGAACCGCAATGACTTGCAAAACTCCGAAAAGTACTGATTTTGCTGGAGCCCGCATAACTAGTGGGGACAGGCTGTTCAAGTATCAAGTAATTATCAAGCATACACTGCTTATAGTAACAAAGTGCATGTGTAATTGCATATATTTAATAAGAAAAAAGGTTTGAAAAATGGTGGATAGTTGTCTTGCAAGTGTTAGTGTCTGCGTATGTCTTTATTTGTGGTGACCAATACCTCATTGATCAATTGAATGCATCGTAATACCAAATACTGAATAGTTATGCTGTATTCAGCATCACCTTCGACTGACTGATATTTGCTGATTAAAAAGAATTTTTTTTGCCAATGTCTCAAAACCGTCCTGAACCGTTCCCAGGTCCGTAGCACTCTTGCTAGCTAAGCACAATGTTGCTGGCAGGAAGGAGGAGATTCATTGCACTGATTTACTCTGAGATGGATTTAGAATGAAAACGCAGAATTTGCTGCCACTAATGTTATAATACCATTTAACAGATACAACACCTTAGAATTTTCGATAAATGCAATACGGAGTTTTAGTCTCAAACTGACGTTTACTGATGAACAACGGCACACATATTCAGTTATCGTTTAAACTGACTCCCATGTCAGCAATTGCTAATAATGCCGTTCATAAGCCGAATGAGCTAATCATTGTTGCTTCATGGTTTCTGATGCATGCATTTCGAGACGGAAACGGTTCTTCAATTATCTATCTATTTAATGTTAATTTGCTCATACAACCCAGTACAATAATTGATTCTTGCAGGTTTTCCTCCTGGAGTCGTGAACATGGCCATTGGAACCGGTGCTTCGGTTGGACAACATCTCGTTGAGCATGCTAAAGTGACGTTGGTGAGCTTCACTGGATGTATACGCCAACATTCTTATCAACAGTTATATGACGTTGATTCTTAAAACTATTAAATTCTATTTTAATGTGCTGATGTTGGCAAGAAAGCTGCAGGAATACGTGGAAGATTAAATTAGAAGGCATTGCTTGAAACGGATGTGAAGAACGCGGATATTGTATAACTTTCAGGCGACGTAGCCCATGTTCCAACTATTAAAAGGTGCTTACTCATTTGGATACTTGGACGGTCCGCCTTCACGAGTTGTGCGGACCACGGGACATATGCCATTCTTTCCTTTCTCTCGCAATCGTAGTCCATGGTGGTGGTCTTGTTCGAGTATGGTAGAACACGTGCTATTCCCATACCGTGATCTGTAAACAACTGCAGCTGCGTGTACAGCTGATTAACTTTGTGTACGAACACGTCCGCCCAACGTGTGGGTGGTCGTTCTGGGGGACGTTTGCATTCTCTTGCAGTCCACTCTGCTGTTCTTTTTGTCCATCTGTCGTCTGTTCTTCTCATTATGTGACCGGCCCATCTATGTTTCGCTCTTGATGTGTATTCTCCTGGATTTCGAAGATGTGACAGATTTAGAAGGTCAGAACTTCGCATTCCGGCTAGATATTGAGAGTGCCGTTTATGTCTTAGAAGACATCGCTCAAGCGCTCTGTGAGTGGTGCGAAGAATTCTTGACGTTGTTGAAGTATCAACCCACGTCTCTGCACCATAACAGAGCGCTGGGAGGACCTTAGAATCGAAGAGATGAGCGCGGACTTTTGGGTTCTTCAGTTGGTCAGTGGCTTCTTTAAGAGGCCCGAATGCGGCCCAAGCTGCTCTCCTTCTTCTATCTAGCTCTTCCTTCATGCTGTTTTCCATGTTCATTGATCGCCCAAGGTATACATACGAGGTGGTCTCTGCAATGAGGGAACCATCCAATTCAATTTTTTCGCCTTCGCACCATGGGTTTTTCATGAACGGGGTCTTCTTTTGATTTACGCGAATTCCGATTTTTTCCCCGCTTCGTTGAGCTCGTTGATCGCCATCTCTGCTTCGTTTGTTCTTTTTCAGAAGATGCCAATCTCGTCTGCAAGACGAAGGTTTGATAGGAATTTTCCATAAAACGTACACCTTTCTCATCCCAATTGAGTTACTTCACTGTCCACTGCACTGCGGCACTGAACAGCTTTGACGATAATGCGTCACCCTGTCAGACAGCTCTTCCTATAGGTATCCTACGAGGTCGATGGAAAAGCCGCATTTTCGTAGTGCAGTTCCGATAACAGTCGGACAGAGAGGTAGGGCTAGAGGTAAGTGGTATGCCTGACAAACTTCGATGACCCTGGACCCTTCAAAAGAAGAATTTCAGGTGGTTTTTCTCCAGCAAGGATATTAGGGTCCACAAAGGGGATTGTGGAACGGAAAAAGTTCGTGTAGGACGTTTACGTGATTAATTCCATTTTTTGGCGAAAAGTTTTGGTGATCCCATCTTCGTTCATTAGGGCTGACAGCGGCAAGCTGGAAAAGAACTCTTTTCATCGACCACGAGGAAAAAGTCCAGCTTTATACAACGAGAGCATTCTGAACAAACTCCTACAGATTTAAGAAGACCCAACCAAAGAGTACAAGCTTTTAGTCGAATGATTGAAAGGCTGTGCCGAATCCACCTCAGTTCCTCAAGCAATACGATTGGATCGCATCTACATCATCACTAAGGAGTTGCTCGAAAAAAGAAGCAAACTAAAGCTTGATGCTAGTGTAACACGTTCAACGTGGCTAGTAATAAATGCCAGCTGCAAAAGAGATTTGAACGAAGATCTTCAGCGGTACAAGCAAAAGAAGCTGCTGGAAGCAGCAGAGAAAAGAAGCAGTCTGAAAAAATGCCGTCGAGACGTGTGTGATTATAATCTTCCGCTGTTAGCCCTGATGAACGAAGATGGGATCGTCAAAACTTTCCGCCATGATATGGAATTAATAGCGGAAACGTTTTACACCAACCTTTTCTGTTCCACAATCCTCCGTCCTGGCCCTAATATCCCTGCTGGAAAAACGCCGCTTGGAATTCTTCCGTCGGAGGTTCGAGTTGCGATAGAAAGCATGAAAAGAGGCACAGCTCCAAGACCAGACAATGTCACCGGCGATTTCCTTAGAGCTGGAGGCTACAATTTACATGTACTTCTCGCAGAGCATATGACAGCATACCTTCAATAGGAAAAAATCCAAGACCAGTGGAGGACGTCGCGTACGGTCATCCTGCCTAAGAAAGGAGACCGAAAGTCTTCGTAACTATCGTCCTATATGCTTGTTAAATGCCTTTCACGAAGATTATCCTCTCGCGTATGTCAGGGACATTGGATGAGGCGCAACTAGTCGAACAAGCAGGATTTCGAAAAGGATTTTGTTGCATGGACCACATCCAAACCATGTCCAGGGTCATCGAAGTCTGTTGGGAATACCACTTGCCTCTAGTCCTAACCTTTGTCGACTATGAGCGTTTGACAGTGTCGAAACGAATGCAATCCTATCAGCACTCGTCGACCAAGGAGTGGACCCGTCCTACATAAGAACTTTGTCCGACCGTTATCGGAACTGTACTACGAAAATACAGCTTTTCCATCGACCTCTTACCATACCCATAGCAAAAGGGGTTCGACAAGGCGACACAATATCGCCAAAGCTGTTTAGTGCCGCACTGCAGTGAATAATAAAGTCACTCGATTGGGATGAGAAAGGCATACGTATTGATGGAAAATTCCTATCATACCTTCGTTTTACCGACGACGTTTTTATCTTCTCAGGAAGTACTACCAAAACAGAGATGATGATCAACGAGCTCGACGAAGCTGGGATAAAGGTCGGACTTCGCATAAATCGAAAGAAGACCCAGTTCATGAAAAATCCTTGGTGCGATGGCGAAAAAATTGAATTAGATGGTTCTCTCAGTGCAGAGACCATTTCGTACGTATACTTTGGGCGATCAATAAACATGAAAAACAGCATGAAGGAAGAACTATATAGAAGAAGGAGAGCAGCTTGGGCCGCATTCGGGCATCTCAAAAAAGCCACCTGCCAACTGAAGAACCCGAAAGTCTGCGCTCATCTATTCGATTCTACGGTCCCCCCAGCGCTGTATTATCGTGCAGAAACGTGGGTTGATACTTCAACAACGTCAAGAATTCTTCGCACCACTCACAGAGCGCTTGAGCGTTGTCTTCTAAGACATAAGCGGCACTCTCAATATCTAACCGGAATGCGAAGCTCTGACGTTCGAAATACGGGAGAATATACACCGAGAGCGAAACATAGATGGCCCGGTGACATAATGAGAAGAACAGACGACAGATGGACGAAGGGAACAGTGGAGTGAGCTTCATGAGAATGCAAACGTCTTCTTGGGCGGCCACCTACACGTTAGGCGGTCGTGTTCGTAAACAAAGTTAATCAGCTGTACTTGCAGCTGCAGTTGTTTTACAGATCACGGTATGAGACTCGCAAGCGCTACCATGCTCGAACGAGACCATCACCATGGACTACGATTGCGAGAGAAAGGAACGAATGGCATATGTACTGGGCACGCACAACTCGTGAAGATGGACCATCGAAGTATCGAAGTAAGATCCCATCTTCGTTCATCAGGGTTGACAGCGGAACATTATAATTACACAAGTCCCGACGACACTTTTTCATGCTGTTTCTTCCTCTTGCTACTTTTAGTATTCCAGTAGTTTGCTGCAGTTGCATCGTTCTTCAGTTTCCTTTTCTTTTCGAGCAACTCAGCCTGAGAAGTCGGGCAAGCGCTTTCTGACCAGTAAAAACTTCAAAAATGCTCATTGTCATTTTTTTCAAATACCTGTGTCTGTCTATTCCATCAGAATCCTGGTTTTTTTTTGCACAAATCCTATTCCCTTTATTTCATCGCGCTCGTCGCTCACTAATATGCTATGTATCCTTGCATGGTGACTTCTGAAATCAGCACACTTTCGTGCAATTCGTGTGCAAGTATTGCCTGTTGGGTTGTTCAGCAAACTTGTCTGACCACTTTGCAGATGGTTTTCCTAGAGAAGGTGCGCATCTGTTAGGTCCACTACGGCATATTTCTAGTCCATCATTGTCGGCTCTCCTGAGTATACAACATCACCATCGATGATGCTCGTGGAATACGTGTAGTGTAGTATGGTATCAATGAGATGATCAGTTGCTGACTGTACCAACGAAACAGTGTTCCTAAGATTACGTGTAGGTATTTTCTATCTGTGAAGAATGAGGGCTGCCGTCATTTATTTTTCATGCGTCGTCTTGACAGTTTGTTGATGGATAATTGTTTCGATTTTCATAATAACTCGCCAACTACTACGAAATTATCGATAGCGGGGTGAGCCATTCCTATGCTTTCATAGCTGACCTTTTGTGCTGTTCCCCTTCAGCTTCGTTAGAATCTAGCACAACTGTAGATTTGATCACGTTTCAGCGCTTGTGTCATCATTTGCTGTATCAGTTAAAGTACCTCGTGTGAAAAGTATTAAATCTGCTTATTTTAGAGTTTTTGATAGCTATGACAAATTTCCCATAATGGTTATTGTAAGCAGTCGTTCTATCCAAATAGTAATGACGAATTGTGATAAGGTTCTTGTAATATCTTACAAACCGACTTCTGTAAAACACCGGTGACAATAATCAATAATTCTCTGCATGAATGTTCTGACACAAAGTTGGCATGAAAGTTTTATTTGGGTAACCTTTTGGGTCCTTGCCTCCTTCAGAGGCGCAATGAACCAGAGTGGATGATTCACAGCTGGTCGTTGTCGCGATGTGGTGGTGTCGCACCGAGTCGAATCCAGTGGAATGGGAGACCGCTCGAATGGGACATTTTCCGTCACGTTACGTGCGAACAAATAAAGCACCGGCAGCTGCGGGACGCATTGGCCGCCAAAATGCAGATCATAATGGACGGCAGTCGACTAACACGCGTCCGCATTAAAAGGCTACCGCCAAGTGAAGTTCCTTATTCGAGCGGTACTTCCACTCCATTTGATTCGTCTCGATGCGATATCGAAGATCCACAGCTGAAGAATGAAGAACGGTGGACAATCGATCATTACGGCTGTGAAGAAAAATGCGCCAATTCGAAAGCTGAATAAATCTTTTATAATAACCTCGTTTCAACTCAATGATTTGAAAAATTATTATTCCTTGCAATGTTAACTCTGATCCACTGTTAGCCTGCGTTTTGCATATTTCGAACTTATCATAAGTCTCATGTCAGGAGTGCTACTACAGATTTCACTTGAATGTCATGGAATATCTTTCATCATAACAATGTGGTCCCCGACAAATAGATGTAATGGAAAGCTTTCCTTCTAAATGAGTCTAATTTGATTTTAAATACTGATATAGCCTGCGACGTATTACTTTTTCTTTTCCTTCTTCAGGTTCTGGTTCATCAACCAAGGCGAGATTCTTCTTTGTTCTAGTCGTATTTCCTCAGTGAGCAAAAATCTTATGGAACAGTTCGTGAAGAAGGCAAAAAAGGTTCAAGCTTTATAGTATAGATGCTTGAAAACTAAAATATTACTGTATTGCATAATAGATAATTTAGGCATGATTTTTTAATGAATTTCAAAGTGAGTATGTCGATTCTTTCCATTGTGATCATAATCCACCCTGTAATTTCAGTATATCGTCGGCGATCCATTATCGGACGTTACACTTGGTGCAGTGAACTCAGTGGTTCAAGTACAGGGTACGAGTAAGCTTAAATTTGACATAGTAATGTCGATAAATCGACAAAAAAGCATTTATGATCGATGAAACAAACAAATCTTCTCGTTAGACAGTTTCAAGGTGACTCCACAATCAGAACGAGATGGGTTATTAAAATCTGTTAAGCTTACTTTACTTACCAATTCAGTCATTTCCGGTTCGCTGATATACCTCTTTACGCGCAATTTGACTGCAGAGATCCTGATTTTTCAGAAGGCTTTTTTCACGTATTAACAATTCCCCTTGTAGGTTATCGGCAACGGTTTGCAGCCAGAACTATCAAGAACTGATGAACACGGCTAATCGCCTTCGCGTCGGAACGGTGTGATGCAATACTTGGATGGTCTGTAAAATTCTCTTCCTGTCATTCCTACAATTTACTATTCTGTTCTAGGCAAAATAGCCGCCGCCAGGAACGAGCTTTTAGATCCGTGACCTCAATATGCTGTTTGGAGAAACAAAGGAATCAGGAATGGAACATGAGGGAGCCGACGACTTAATGCACCTTTTCACAGGAAAAAAGATAGTGTGCATAGGGTCATAGAACGATTATGATTTCTTCTTACATATGCATCTTTGCTGCAGCAGTATTGCATTATTAATGCTTGAAATTTAGATTTTCAAGCATTGAAGGTAATTTGTAAACGATGTCAATATTAAAAGATGTTTGACCAATATTTCCTGGCAGAGATTCCTCCACGATTTCGTCATTTCAGCAAAACAACGGTGTGTTCTTGACTGGAGAATCTTAGTACAGACAGCATACTTCACAACACCTGACTAGGCAGAATCAACCAATAGAGGTATCTTCACAATGCAGTGAAGCGCAACAAACATGGACTCATTTTGCGATGAAAAAGAGATCATCTAAAAACGGCCAGAGATCTTCCAACCAGCTCTTCCTCATTGGTCGACAAGAGTTGGAGATCATTTGAAGAGTAATTCCATTAGATGAAACAACGTCGACACATGAGAACGCTGATCTTCATCACCGTAAAGTTCTTCCTCACACCTTCAGTGAACACTTTGTTGATAACTCATTGTACAAGCGTATTTTATTACATCATTTTGTGTTATATTACTATGCTCAATACTATTGTAACCTATTTTCACTTACTACGTAGCACATTGCTGTATTACGTGTTGTTAAACTGCATCATTTAATATCGTATAGATACTTAATGCACTTTTTAATAGTAATAGTAAAAAAGTAATGTCGGCCCAAAAAACTAGAGTTGATGTTCAAGGGGGGATTCCAGAATATTTATCAGTTAGCACAGTCTGTTTAAAGCCTGAAGGGCACTTGTGGCGTAGTAGTCGGCGGCACCCTGCAACACACACCTGGAATCCATCCCGATGCCCATGGCCCACCAAACCTTCCATCCTTCCAGGGTCTGAAAATTGGTACCAGATCCGTCTTGGAGGATAGTAGCACTGGTTCGATCGTCGGTAGGCCACCGTGAGTCATTGTAAAGGCCGGATGTGCATTTAATCACCTCTAACGATGCTCAATGAAGTCGAGTGAACGGCGCATCCCTCAAGAATTGATCAACGCCGAGAGCTTTATCCTTTATCCTTTATGAATGGCAGGGCGGTCAGGTCTCTTGGTGAATAAGAAAACGCGATGGACCCGCATAGCATCGTGATGCCGCGGGAAAGAGCAATAGCGTGTTCGCTACCCACCCCAAACGTCCATGGTCCGGAGTTTCGCAAATATCTCAACATCATTGTGGTTGTATCACACATAATACCCTGCCGTAAAAACTGTAGTGGACAGTAAATAAAAGAAAAGTTGAGAAGAACGTTTGATTTTGTCGCGATCAGAGGAAAGAGAAAACAGCTTCAACGAAATAAAGAATAAAGTAACCCCTCGTGCTTGCTCAAGAAGAATATCGAGAATTATTTGATCAGTGACGAAGTCAATAGAAAATCGGTCGTGGGAATAACTACAAGGAAAGACTTGCTTGAAGCGAAGCAATAAACATGGCCAACGAATTAAATTGCTAAACACTTCTATCTTTAAGAAGGGTTTTGTGGTTCATTTAGGACCAAGTACCTCGTTAGCTTGTCAGGTTGAACCAGATTGCCAATGTGTTCTTCTTTGCTGTTCTCAAAACCTTTCGTTTCTGGACGGAATCTATCCAATGTAGCTGTTGCCGCTGCCTTAACCATGACAATTTAGTAACGCTTGGAAGATTCGAAAAGAGGCGAATAATAAGATTTCGTTTGGACGACCACTTGTTCCTTCGAAATTATCCCGACGATTCCAGCGAATTCGCTCTTTGATTACTTCTTTTGAAGTTATTTCTTAACTCTCAATTGTAAGATATAGCTATTTAACTAACCACCTTGAAGATATGGCCAATTTGAACTTGTCCACATTCGTTGAAAAAAGAAAAGGCGCGCCACAGATCAGCGCACGTCTCCAACCGATCGATACCGACACCGGGCGATCGGCGGCATCGCGCGTTCTTCGGACCCATTCTTGCCTTTAGACCACGCGACGATGTCTTTGACCAGGAATGAGCGAGTCGACATAGCTGTTCTTGCTGGAAAACGAAGTAGTCAAAGCGAAATAGCTGAAGAATTCAACAAACTGCACCCGGACCGCAAACCAATTTGTCCGACGACTGTTGGCAGTATTCTTACTGAATCTGAAGAAACCGGTGCCATTTACAACAAAAGTCAGCGGCTACCAGGGAAAGCTAGGAATTCCGAAAAACAAGCTGTCAGTGACTTGGTGGATTCGAAAAGTTTCGTGGATGATGTGATGCGGACTCAAGTAAGGTTAGTCGATCTTTAGTTTTGTTCTTTGCTTTTGTCCAACAATGGAGGAAACTGTGTATGTGGTGCTACACGTGGTACTTTTTACTTCCAGCGCAACACTTTAAATTTGTGAATAGGAAGTTCATCTACTCATCTGAATAGTTTGCAACTAGCTGTGTTTCAATTTGCCGATATCATTTTGGAGTTTTCTACTCTATTATTAGAACGAATTTCATTCCAGGAACCGCGATATTCCCTCTGAAACTGACGGATATTTGGAGGAGGAATTGTTGGATATGCCGGTACGGTTCCTGCCAAACTATTCCGTTTTCTTTTTTATTTACTGGCTACTACAATTTTCACGACAGGGTATTATTCCAATTCTATCTCGGCGATGTTGAGATATTCGCAAAATTTGGAACCCGGGCCAGACCCAACCACGATTTTTCTTTCCGGGGATTCGCGCATTACATCACGATGGCACTGGTAGATTGAAAACTAGCTGAGGGAAACGCAGAGCAAAGGCCTACCTGGCGCAGTCTGCAGTACGAGAGCTCCCGAAGTTAGAAATCGTGATTCGATCTGGTTTGGGGTCCACGTTTTACGAATATTTCTGCGTCGCTATTGCGTTTTTTTTGTTTTTGATATCTTCAATAATTTCCGTTTGAATCCGCAAAGTCTTCCGTCATTTTGTTTTCTTAAATAACTTCTGTAATAACTCGAACTTCATTGTAGGAACGACACCTTTGGTTTTTTTTTCAGTAAACCATTAATGAAAATGACCTTTGGCTGTTTCTTATTTGCTAAGATGTTTTTCCTTTCGATAAAGTCTTTTTTTTTCATAATTCCTTTCACCGAAGTGACTCAAAGGAACAGCGTCAGACTGATGCCAGTGGCTTCGATCTTACTCATTCACCTACATCTTCTGGTACGTCTTGTGTAACAGTTTCACCTTATTTTTTTCAAGCAGAGCCTAACAATGTGAAAGTATTCGTGATGAAACAATGCTTTATATGTGTGAATGGATGAGGAGGTGTGTAGGCACACAGTGTTCAGTTTGTGATACATGCACTGTTACTAGTGTCAGCTTTGAGTGTAAACGTCTATATCTATTGGTTTTTTCAGCTTTTTCATTATCACCTCTGATCACTGCTGTCAAGGAGGAACCAGAAGAAGCACCATTCTTCAAGGTGCTCCACGCCACAGATTTGCTGGGAACAGCTGGTTTTGACGATGAGGAAGACCAGCCTACTGCTAGCTTCGTAACCTCAAACGAGCGTAATTGTTGGTTCAGCTATGCTTCTATAGTTTTTCCATGCTGCTGCCGTATTTGGCCAGTGTGAAGAATATTTTTTTATTTGTCTGGTGGGAAAGACAAGGCGCAGTAGGCTTCGAAGAAGCACGTATTGTGGTCACCGCTTTATACTTTTTGATTTCAGTGTTAAGAGAACGTTTTGAGAAGAATTTCCGTTGTGTGCCGTTTAACTGGACTCCTCCAAGTATCCTTGTCACGTATTCTAAACCGGGTACAGCATGTTTGTTTGTTCACTACACTCATACAGGTGTTTATTTTGTCATCTTTTTGTAAAGCATTGTTACAGGGATTCCTGCAAATCAAACAGAAAGGAGCAAAGAAGATTACGCGACTTGCAAACTTTGTGGTAAAACGATCCTGGCATCGAGGTTGGTTGATCAACTCAGTTGATGAGCTTCTGGTGGATCTATTTCGCACATTGGCATAGAAGTCGTTTCTTTTTTGTTTAGATTCACTAATCTCTCAAATCACGCACGTAGACACGCAGAAGCAAAGAAGTACAGATGTGCACACTGCAGCTTTCAGCATTATGAGCCTTTTAAGGTCAGTGCACCTCTCAATGTAAAGTCTGTAAATTTTATTGTTGAGAGCACCAGAGCTATTCGCACCCCGTTTAAACGCATGTTAGAGACTGGCACATAAGAAATCCTTGAAAATAGCCATCGTGGTACTTTCGTTCTCTTTTTTAGTACTCTCGGTGTGAATCCAGGCTATGTGCTCCATTTGGACTTTATGTTCCTTCATTTTCTTTTATTAAACAGAAGCATACCTTATTTACCTACCTACTCGGATACTTGGACGGCCCGTCCTCACTGGTTGTGCGGGCCCAAGCATATTCTCCATTTTTCGGAGTTTTGCTTGTTTAGCCATTGTGTTTCTCCGGAGTTCCGAGATCAGCCTGACCAAAGTCTGCCCCAGGTCGTGACAACCATAGGCAATCGCCACTCTTGTGGATTAGAGAAAGGGATTGATACCAGGACGGTCGTGGATCCTAGTATTGGTATTGGTTTGTGCTTATCTGGGCTTCCTGATGGAAACGCCCGACTCCTTCCCAGTATGGGATATCCTGTCGGTCGAGGGCGGGGGAGAGGGGTGACTCTCACGCTGTGCATCGCAGTCCGACATCCAAGAACATGTCCCAGCTACGATGAGGCGGTGAACCGTTGGGAGGTACATCTTATTTAGTATTCCGTAAGTTCAATGAAGAGTGACGATTGACTTATCAATGTAAAGACTGCTAGAATCTGCTTATTTCTACTTGCAAGACATAAGTTTATTGTTCCCGTAGCATAGAATGCTGTAGTACTGGAAGCGACGAAGTTTCCGAAATCACTCGCAACAACAGCTTGATTTTCGAGGATTCTTTCCTGGAAATAGATTTCGAAGTACTTGAAAAAGTGTTAGCCGGCTGGCAAGAAATCTGATACATATGATGGCGGACAGTTTCCTATTCCAGTCGTTTCGTAAACGTTTTTCTGGCTCGATGTTTTCATGATAAGCTCATCTTTAAGCTCATGAGATGCAAAACACTTTCATTAACTTGGGTATATCATTTAAACTACTAGCTTCATTTTGTAATAGTACCCAGGATCGAATTTCTATTAACCTCGGCATTGGATTATGAATTCCTCGTTTTCTCTCTTAGCAATCGCAAGTTTGTCAAACAGCATACGTTTGCTTCCATACAATAACACACATACCGCACAATCATAGTTGACGTATCGGCAGAATCGCCTTCTTCAGAGCCGCTTTTTTTCATCTGTCTTCCACCGAGGAAGAACACCCGCTCAAAGCAGCATATGGCTGACTACTCGACAAATGAAAAAAGCTGCTCTGAAGAAGGCGATTCTACCAAAACACCAGCTACGATTGTATTGTATGTGTGTTATTGTATGGAAGTAAACGTATGCTGTTTAACAACCTCGCGATTGCTAAGAGAGAAAACGACGAATACTAGCTTCATTGTTAACTAGTTTTGGGAAAAAGAGTGCAAAGCAATTTGTTGAGCAGGAAGTATTCTTTGAAATGGTGAACAGAATGTAATTGATTAGTGTTTGTCGCAAAATACCTTTGTAAAGTTCGCTGTAAGCGTGAGTGCATAATTTTTTTCACGCGGCCCAATCCAGTGCTTGATATGCACCAATTCTCTTCGTTTCCTTCCATTCTGTCGTCTTCCTCGGAAATGGTTTGTTTCGAACGCACTTATGTCTTTCATCATTCCCTGGGAGATGCGCCATGCATACGACTTCATTAAGCATAGCTTGGATGTGATTGAATGCATATCTGGCCTTTATAACGACTCACGGTGACCTACCGATGCATCAAGTCAGTGCTGCTACCCTCCCAGACAAGTCTGGTACCAAGTTACCGACTCCGGAAGAATGAAAGGCTTGGTAGGCCATGGGCGCAGGATCGATTCCACTTGCGTGTTGCAGGGTGCTTCCGACGACTGCACCACCCGCGCCCAATTTCGCACGTAATACTTAGATGCCTAAGCGCTGTACTGCAAAATGTATCTTAACATAGTAGATGTTCTACGGAGGGGATATTAAGCCAAACATCTGAGCGTGGTATAGTTGATTGTTTCGCAGAGACCCGTTAAAAGCACGTACTGCTCTGTATATTCTGTAAAGTTCATCATCAAGTATTTCAGAATGTGGGATGACATAGTTTCACATAAGACCTTGTTTCAATAATATGAATGCTAATATGTCGATATATTAACAACTATTACAACAGTTACTTAGTCCTACCCTTTCTCCACCACTTTTAAATCATTTGTTCACGATTTGTCGTTGGCTCCTAACCCAACTTATGGTAACTATCGTTTAGGTTACTAAACCGACTCTCACTTAGCTTCGGCGTGAATAATCAACATATCACTCTGAATTGTTAGACTTACATGATGTTGTTACAAAAGTTTCACTCTGCTGACGTTTCGACGTCTTCATCCTACTCAGAGCAGATGATTTGATGCGGTGTTCACAGTCGGTCGCCCTCTAGCCAATCTGTCTTCGTCGGTGCATGGAGTCGAATCTTCTTTCAGTGCAGCATCGCTCAAATGAGGCAACTTCACTCTGCAGAGCTCATTTACATAGGACTGTTGTTGAGTGATTGTCCACTGGTAGTGATTTCTTTCCATGTCTGCTGTCCATCTTGTAGCAGTATAGTAATGTGACGAGCTCATAACAGCCTAAGAATTCAAAGAGATATCTTCGAATTGTTTGAATCTGCCTTCGTTGTGAGCAGAAGTTATGTGCGAAAAACTTTTCTGTTACAAAGGCTATACTAGAACGCAATACGGCTTCGCTCGTGCCTCTTGAACGTTATCAATTTCTCACGCTATTTTGGATCGTCTTTAGTATGGGGGATGGAATTGATGGATGGATGTACCTGTGTGATCTAAATTCATTTCTCTATGAAAAGAATATATTTCTAACGCGTAATCTATCATTTAGGGTTCTTACCGCTGAAAAAAAATTAGTAGCAACAGTTGGTGAAACTGTGATATCTTGCATTTATTTATTAATGGGTGTATTAACATAAAGGTGTTTTTAGATTCGCAGGCATATGGCTCTTGCTCATGGAGACAAGATTTCTGATGTAGTTAACAACGTTTCATCGGAAACCAAAAAAATATGGGATTGCCTGTTGCAGAAATGTTTCCCTTCTCACGCTATGAGATCAAGACGCAAGGTATCTTTCATCTCTTTACTTTTTGGAGGTTTTTTAAACAGCGTTTATCTTTCGTTTTTATTTTCACCATGCGTTGTTTTTTCCCAAGGGTTTACCACCTCATCGTGGCTGCAAGGTGTTCTTTGGTGTCGGGCTGCTATGTACATCGGGGGTACTTATCTCGCAGCAAGGTCTCCCAAGCAGAGGAGTCCGGGGTTTCCGTGAAGAAGCTCAGTTAGGAGTAATCAATGATAGGAGGTTCCACTACCGCCCTGGTATCAAACTAGTCGCGTGGTGGCAAATCTCTCCCTGATCCACATGGGCGGCGATTCTTGATGGTAGTGGCTACCTGGGACATACTTTGGCCAATCTGACCTCGGGACTCCAGGGAGCCACAACGGCTAAGCCAGCAAAACTCCGGTAAATGGAGAATATGATAAATTCCGCACAACTGGTGAGGACGGGCCCTCCGAATGTCCAAGTATCCTTCGAGTGTAGAGTTTTGAAGAAAAGATATGCGACAAATGAATGACCTGATTGCTCCGAATTTGTTTTTAACAGTTGTCGCTAGAATTAGTTAGCCGTGCATTAATGTGTAACATTTTACTTGGGTTTTTGTGATATGATATTACAATCTAAGATAAGAAGTGCGACATTGCCAGGAGGAAGTCCCGTCAAATATCAACATATGTCAGGAATCGCCATTGTCTCAGTTGGAACACAGTCGCAGGGTGGCTTGCCAACCTCTGACCCTTATGGAAGTGCGACTCCCAGTTTTGTTCACCCGAGCACGCCATCTAGGGAATTCAATGAAGAAAAAACTTGTAAAGTATTAGCCTAATGAATGCTGTGCTGAGATTCGTGCAGTTTAAGGTTTAAGCAGCTAAATGTGCAGATGTGGCCTTGAGAGAAAAGTGTTGGAAGGTGAATTAGATCTCGTGTTTATAAATTGGTTGTGGAGGAAATTGATGAAAACTCTAATCGTTTGTCCTGTATGGTGCTATCTTGACAATGACCAGATAGAGAAATTCTTTATCAAGACAACCAGCTCTCATGCCAAGGGTTTTTGTGATGAGTACGTATATGAACATGAATTGTACAGGCCTATTAATTGCACCAAACCCAATCGAACATTTACGACACAGTTTTAATAGCATTAATTGACGTACATGGTGTTTGTACCTTAGATTTAGGTTCGCTCTCATAAATCCAAATGTCGTGCAGAAGCAGATCCTACTTCTAGCATCGTAACTGAACGCCTGGCGCCAAATTCTCATGAAGAATCATCGTCGTTATCTTCAGGTTATTTAGAGAGCATATGAGATATGTTACATTATCAGTCTCATTAATTTGTTCTAGAACAAGGTTCTGCGGCTGATGTTAAGTCCGAAAGTTGGGTAAAAGTGAATCAGGAGCAGTTATCAATAAAATCAGCCTGCAATTCTGATGAAGATACGTCATCTGAACAAATTTCGGAGATCACAGCAGATGAAGAGGTGAAAAGCGACCCGGATTTAGTGAAATGTTGTGTAAGTTAACTAACTTTTTCCAAAAAGACGACTGTACCAGTTGGTGCCACCAAGAAGATCCGTTCATAAATCCTTAATATCTACGGAGATTTTTTTCTCTTGTGGTGAGCCAATTTTATGAATTTTTGCGGTATGGGAAGCGATAGGGAAGAATCATGAAACTTACGTGATAGTGTCTTCTTAGTTTACTATATTTGCGACGACGCTTAGTTTTGTATAGTTTTGTAGTGCTGTAGCGAACGGACATGTGGGACGGTGCCATTTTTTTGCGTATACTACAACTCAGACGTGATTTGTATGGTCCACCACAAAAAAGTGGCCACTCCCTTCTTTGCGTTTTCCGCTGTATTATTCGCCTTTTCTTTGTGTTCTCTGCCCATTTTTGTACATTTTCGCAATGTGTACAACCTATAAGTCCATTTTTTCGGAAAATATCCAACTCATGTGTGAGGTGAAAAGGCCGTCCATCCGAACACAGTGCTGTCCGCCCTCAGTAGTCGGCTTCGCGCGATATATTTTAAGTATATTTTGGTATTTTGCATACTTTTAGAACCATCCGTTGCAACGATAGGTATGAATTTCATTGCAAATGAAATAACAAAGATTTTTTGGTCAACGACTGACTTCTGTACGCTCGAATCGCGTCAACCGGAGATGAAGGGATGAGTGGTTGAAAAATGTTGTGTCGCACAGTCGCTGTATCTTCGACAACAGTAACCCTTCGGTGGATCGACAGCTCCTTATTTAGTTCTCGGGACATCTATTTTTTAAACAATTACTTAAAATTGGAATTTGGTATCTAATTGCAAAGGTGAGTAGTGGATGCGGACACTAGAAGCATTGGTCGAAGGAATAGAATGGTGTTGAAGAGATAAGCATTTGTTGGGCAGTGCTTCAAGATGGGAAATATCGGACAGCCACGGCCATTAATGGTGCTTAAGAAATTTAGCTTACGGAGATGAAAACCTTTGTAGAGCTGGAATTTTAAATGGATCCATTTTAATGAGGCTACTTTACGATTTTTTCGAAGAAAGGAGAGCTCTACATACCAATAATTTGTATACTACTACTACATTAGACGAAAGATTGAACAAGAGTAAAAGAGAGACAGAGGAGTATGGTCAGTAGGTGTAGGAGGAATGACAGAGGTCAGACTAAAACTTAGCTGAATTGGAGTGAAATAATTGAACGGCACTATTACACTTCACTGACTGCCTGTGGACACAAGGAGGTAGAAGAGGTGTAGAGGCCGCATGTGGTAATGGCTACAGTTTGTATCAAAGTAATGTAAACTATAAAGGTTCTAAGTTTTTCTGATTGTGAAATTATATTTCAGAGCTGTAAAATTTAAACTGTAAGCTGCAAAATATGTTGTGGAATAATAAAAAAAAACAAATTGTACCCAGCATCAGGCCTCAAACGTCAGTGATTGGTTGAGCGAATGGGAGCTTTGAACACATAATGTTTCCAAAGTGGGGTGTGGTAACGCAGTCGTTAGGAATGCCGTTCATCATGAAGCAGAGTCATTGTTTTGGCCACCTTACCAGAGCTTTCCTTCAAGCCACATTGGGACGCCTTAATTCCGCTATCTCGAAGATTTCAAAGAGAAACGATCCCACCAGCATTCTAGACATTCACAAAGAAAAGAAATCCTCAAGGAGGAGCCCAAACAACACGTGAAATGATCAAAGACCACTGTAAAGCGTGAATGCGAGAGAAGCGAATCGAATGTAAGAAGTGCTGTGCTCCGGGCAGTGCGTGTGATGGCGGGTCATGTAAAATTGGAAATAAATGTTTCCAAGGGCAGTTCTTCGTATGCACACTGATGAATTCCCACTCTGTGAGCTCCTAGGTTTTTAGAATCCGACGTATCGTCTTACGCTTGCGAGAGAGCGAAATTTATGAGCGGTCGATATCAGTGAGTTAAAGCAACGGACGGATTGTAGTACCTTGCTCACCTGGAACATTTTTTTCACGGATCTCCATCAGACTAATGATTTTGTCAGAAATGTCGTTCATTTGTTTTTTCTTTGCTACCAACCTTAGACTCCGTGGTAGGCAAGTAATCGAATTGTTGCAAAATGTTAACAAAACAATTCAACTAGAAGTGAGAAGTCATTTACTCTCTGGTGGTTTATTTCAAAGAAAAGAACATTCTTTCTAGGCTTTTTATACTGACGTGATACCTTGCCCAGAACAAATTTTATCAAGCGCAAGCCATGAAGAGTTATTCTCTTCAGCTTTTGAATTACAATGCACATTTGATATAACGAGTTCAATGACCGGTGATTTGACAGATAACTTTCTTCAATTTTATTTACAATCTGTTACTCATGTTTATAAGGGCGCGTGTGGCGCAGTGGTTGGAGGCGCCACTGCGGCGCGCACGTGAAGTGCGCCCATGGCCCACCAAGCCTTCCATTCCTCCGGAGTCGGCAAATTGGTACCAGACTTGTCTAAGAGGTTAGTAGCATGGCTCGATACATCGGTAGACCACCTCGAGTCATTTTAAAAACCAGATATGCATTCAATCACCTCCAAACGATTGTTATTTAAGTCGAACGCATATCTCATCCCTCAGGGATTGATCAACGCCAGCAGCATTGTCCTTTGTCCTTTAGCCTCGGTCATAGTCATTTAAGTAGATTATATAGTTCTTATATAGTGGGGTTTTCCGCTGTTTGTTATTAAAAAAAGTTAACAGTAGCAAAATCAGTCAAATTTCTTCAAATTTTGCTGATATAACCTCTATTACCTTATCTGCAGTAGTTCATTCTCGAGATAAATTGTCGAAATATGCCGATATTTTACATTGCTAGTTCAATAACTCAGGTTTCAGAAAGGTAGTACTGATTTTTTAAATTCTAAATGGCGCCTTCGATAAATTTTAACTATGCAATAAACCTGTAGTGTTGACCTAGCTGAAAAATGTTGTTGAGCACGCGAAGGAACACTGTCTTTTGAAGCAGTTCGAATGCTCGCTTTGTGGTTTTGCTAATGACAACCAGCTTCATGTTATGAGTCATGCAGTTACACAACATCCGAACGAACTTCCTCGTGTAGTAGAGCACAAGTGAGTGGCCTTCGTTTCCCAACTCGAATCCATTCCGATCTATTGATTTTGTCTCAAGTTAGTGACGAAAGTATGAAGAAAGAATGGTTAAAAGTGGCCTCAATATGCTTTCGCAGTCTCCGTGAATGAATGATGAAAGGGAGGTGATCGGCTGCATCAATTAATACATTTATTCTACTTTTCATTCCAGGGTATAGTTAATCATTTTTTCAGGTGAAGCATTCACGAAATCTTCCAACTTTCAAAGTTGTTTTGAAAACCACACCATCAGATTTCTCCAAGAGTGAATATTGATTTGAAGTTGCGCTATGCTCCTTAACAAGCTGGTAAATTTGAGGCTTTGCTCGCTATTTTCCGATCATTTATTGGGTAATAAGTGTTCCATATTTGTTCTTCACATTGTTTGAGCGGTTATTGTACGCTGCCGATAAAGCAGCTGTTTTCCTGATCTCAGAAGTTCGCTAATGCTAACGAGAAATTTCTCCCATAACGTCTGTCCTTTATTTGTATTCCTGGTGGTAGAAGTTCCTATAATCCACTTCTCCATATACTCTTTTTCTATTGTTCCTGCTTAATTGTTTCTTGTTGCTTAGATTTCTGAAGTACTTATTAAAAATTATTAGTATATATTGTGCACTGTGACCCAACTAGGGTATATTGCCTATTTCTTTCGGTATTTGTCGTTCGTAGTAAAGGATTTAGAAGTCGTAATTGTAGAGGCAATGTAATTTAAGGAAAGAGGTTCTTTGTTGGTAGTGGAAATGCGGGCGGTCTCTGATAGTTTTTCAGGTGATGATAAGAATTGTTACCAGGCAATTATCAACGGGTACTAGACTCGTTTGGAATCACAAAAACACTAGCTTAATCTTGATAAATATGCGCCAAATAAAGTCCGCAACACTACGAATGGACTCAAATGCACGAGTATTCCCTTAAACACTGATCAACGTCGATTGCTTTATCCTTTATGTGTTAAACGATAAAATAATGATGGCAGGCAGTTGCCTGGAATACTTGAGATTGCCACGCTCAGTGTTCCAGTAAACACTCTGCTTTGCCTGTTTAATGAGATACGAGCGGATTTCGTGCGTCGGAACACAGCTCTCTCTAGAGTTCGATCTTGGAGAACTACATGTGTAACAAAAACCATGGAAATGCAGCTCAAACTTATACAGGAATAGTGGAATAAGAAAATTAATCTACATCAGCAAAAAACAACGGCGAAGGATGAGTGATTTTTGAACGATGACAAAAAAGTGTCGTTTTATTTAAGCACCTAAGGTGAATTCACTTTCATAGAAGTTGTCGCTTCATGGTGTTTATTACTTAATTCACTTAGTAATAAATGAGCGCTTCACTTACGTTTCCAGAATCCAAACAGCAAAAGAGTAGCACAGTGACTATGTTTTCCTTATGACGAGTGTGAATAGTAAAATATAGCTCATTTTTTGAAAGGCGTTTCAGAAAAGATAATTTTTTTTAAAAAAAAGTTAAAAAGAGTGGAAACTCGACCACACTTTAATCTAAATAGTTCGATTTTTTTTTGTAGACGTTCAGAGCGTTTCTGGTCTGTTGCGATTCGTTCTGGTCGCCCGCATTAAAGCATTGAGCAAATTCTGCGCTATGTCCGGCCAGCTCATGAACGAGAATGTATATATAATGTTACCGATATGAAGAGACAAAGAGACTTTGACAGAGATACATACAAACACTTTCGTTTTAAAATGCACAGGAATGAAAGCACAGACCGTCGAAATCTACAAGCAGTCCCTCTTGTGATTATGGTGAAGCAACAACGACCTCTAAATGAGAGAAATTAAGAGTCACTGGCACGCAAAGAACGAGGAATATTAAAAATACGGAAAAAAAGTGCTGGAAAATATTTGTAAAAAGGTTATACTTTAATTATTGACCAGCCTGAATACTGCAGGTAGGGTCTGGCCATTGTGGTTCCCTGGAGGAACCCGTAGGTTAACAGAGCCAAAGTCTTCCCCAGGTCGTCACCACCATGTGTAGTCGCCCCTTGCGGATAGGGGAGAGATTTTCTGCTATGTGACTAGTTTTATACAAGGACAGTAGTGGATCTTGGTCCTGATTTACTCTTAGCTGGGCTTGCTGATGGAAACGCTGACGAAGTCATCAGCTTAAGACGCCTCGCCAAAGGGATGAATCCCCACGCTGTACATCGCAGCCGGCACATAGCCACATCCAACGTCCTTAGCTTGCTCGAGAGGATAATGTTCGTGAAGAGCTTGTGGAGCTCTAAACAAGCATGTCGAACGATTGTTACTAACATTTCTTCTGTCATTTTTTTTTTGGGCAAGATGTCCGTGTACGACGTCATCCACTAGCAAGGGATTTTTTACTTTTGAAAACAGGCTGTCTAATGGCCAGCGAGAAGTCTGCAGATAGGAGCTTAGCGAGACAGTTTCCTTTCTCCTATTCCAAAATTTTCGATCTTGTATTCACGCTTGTTGGCTTTTCCTACACCGGCGTCGATGTCTCCGACAACGAATTTTTAACACGCCCTATTTTTAACCTTCTAGTTAGGTGTGGAATCAATCTGTTATCCTAGATAGATACAGGGCTTGGTTTTCAAAAGACATGGGGTCGAGTCAACTTGACCAAGTGCATACTGCAAGGCAACTCAAACTACTGCATAACACATGCTCCTAACTCCTTACAGTCACATTGAAACCGATGCTTTCTTCGCATAGTAGTGAAAAACTAATCCCCATTAAAGATATATGCTTATATTGGCAACTGTATATTGCTGGTGAAATAAATTTTTAAAAAATTTAGTGCATTCTAGCGACAATAGCGAAAGAAGAATTTGTGGAACTACCTCAAAGTTCCAAGGCTCAGATATGAGGATGTTCATCCGTTCAAGTTCTCTTTCTCACTACGGCGTCGATGTCTCCGACAACGAATTTATAACACGCCCTATTTTTAACCTTCTAGTTAGGTGTGGAATCAATCTGTTATCCTAGATAGATACAGGGCTTGGTTTTCAAAAGGCATGGGGTCGAGTCAACTTGACCAAGTGCATACTGCAAGGCAACTCAAACTACTGCATAACACATGCTCCTAACTCCTTACAGTCACATTGAAACCGATGCTTTCTTCGCATAGTAGTGAAAAACTAATCCCCATTGAAGATATATGCTTATATTGGCAACTGTATATTGCTGGTGAAATAAATTTTTAAAAAATTTAGTGCATTCTAGCGACAATAGCGAAAGAAGAATTTGTGGAACTACCTCAAAGTTCCAAGGCTCAGATATGAGGATGTTCATCCGTTCAAGTTCTCTTTCTCACTACAATCACATCTATCAAATGTGAAAAGGCAGGTTTAAAAATAAATTCTAGACGTGCCCGCTGGATGAGCGGTACATAACCAGCGTAATCGGTACGTGGGAAACGTAGGCATGTGTTTGAAGTGTTTGGACGCTGGTCGAGTTTTATTAGAGCAATCTATGTGTACTAACAAAACCCGCAAGACTTTGGGCAGACTTTTTCCCTAATTTGTCGTCGTATTTCGAATGAGTGCAGAAGCCCAGTTTTAAAATTACAGTGCATCTAAAAAAGAATTTGAAGCTTGAACGAATTTAAAGGATAAATTACTAGTGTGTACAATATGTTGTCTTTGCAACGGTGGTCAGGAGTAGTTGTCGGCTGAGGCGTTGTCGTGGAAACTGTCGTTTGAATGGATGTCGTACTAGTGGAAGCTGCAACAATTTGTACGCTAGTAAGTGAAGGCAAGAACGGTCCATAGAATGCTGGTTTATTTGAACACTACCGATCCGATAGAATAAGACGGTTTTGGTTTCAAAGATTCTGCTATAAGTAATTACAGGAACGATGTTGTGCGTAGAGACCAAGGTTGTTCCTGCATATTTCGAAGAACAGAATCTAAACGCTACGAACTAGCTGAACTTTAGATGAGGTGTCACCATTGTTTACTACGACTCACCTACCTGTAACCAGTGAGACGTTTATCTTTGCAGACGTTCTGAGAGGTTCTGAGACGTGAGACAATGCAAAGATTTCCTCCATACCCGTTTGGGCAAATGCACTTAGAACAGTTCCTCGGATGAGAGAATCCCCCATTCTGGCACTTTGCTGAAGAACTCTCATTGCACCCTACTCCAGAAAACCGCCAGCCGTCAGTAACCACGTGATCCGTGTAGCTAACAAGCACTACTTCGATCTCTGAGCCAACTGGTCTCTTAAAGAGCATTTGCTTAAAGATTAATGTTGCCAGAGGTTAGTGTAGTCTGTTACCTTAATCCAATAGTTGCACATCTTAAATTCGACCTTTCCGTAAAGTGAGCCTCTTTCACCTACAAAATCTTCGAGCGTTCGATAAGAGTTGGTTGCTGTTAATATCTTATCGCAACCACTTGGCTGTAAAGTTTTCACATTGACATAGATTCAAAACAAAAGCTGCTTCATGCTTAAACTTTTTACTCTCTCATTGCAAAGATTTCCTCCATACCCGTTTGGGCAAATGCACTTAGAACAGTTCCTCGGATGAGAGAATCCCCCATTCTGGCACTTTGCTGAAGAACTCTCATTGCACTTATCTAAAAAAAAATGTTGTTTTAAGCAGCAAGAGACCGCATATATTCAGAGAGCAGAACACCTACACAGCAGTCTCCTTATCGAGGCATTTATAATGCAGCTTCATCATGAGTATCTCGTAGAAAAAAGCCATTGGTGATTCGGGGGTTTGCAAATATTTGGTGTCATATGGCACCACAACTGGCTTACCGTTTTTTAAACACTGAAATTAAGATGGTTATTACATGTGTAGACAAGATTTGATACTTTACGAACCCAGTTGCTCCGTAGTGCATCACACCTCAATAGTCGTATGTCAAATTGTAGTTGTAGTTAGTGTGATTGGTTTCCCACTTTGCTGAAGAACTCTCATTGCACTTATCTAAAAAAAAATGTTGTTTTAAGCAGCAAGAGACCGCATATATTCAGAGAGCAGAACACCTACACAGCAGTTTCCTTATCGAGGCATTTATAATGCAGCTTCATCATGAGTATCTCGTAGAAAAAAGCCATTGGTGATTCGGGGGTTTGCAAATATTTGGTGTCATATGGCACCACAATTGGCTTACCGTTTTTTAAACACTGAAATTAAGATGGTTATTACATGTGTAGACAAGATTTGATACTTTACGAACCCAGTTGCTCCGTAGTGCATCACACCTCAATAGTCGTATGTCAAATTGTAGTTGTAGTTAGTGTGATTGGTTTCCTTGGAGAATTGAGTTGCCCAATCAGCCTGAAATGTCTTTCCTATTTATGCCAATCTACCAACGTAAGTCTAAGTCTGGCAAGCTCATTTTAAATCGACCTTGAAGTTTTCCCAATGAAGTTTAATGAAATCGTCGCGGTCGTATCTCGACTGCATATGGAAGAAACCCAATGCGTGGGCGATTTCATGTGCAGCGGTTCCAATCTGCACAAAATGAATGTTGTTTAGTTGTAAATCGACTCAAAAATATCATATTAACCACTGATTCAAAAGATGCTTCGTAGCATAATTCAATTTAAGTGGTAAGAAAAGCTTTATAGCTCATATCGTCTCGCATCCTTTGCCCAGGGACGGGCCCTGCGTACCTCCAGTTCTTCCAACATGTGACCAACATCCAACCTCCTTGATAACAAGGATTTTATTTGAAGCATAAATTTGCACTTCTAATGGTCTATAAAAATTCGAATTTTTGAAAATACGGGTTTTTGATTTCTCCATGCCATTACGGTCTTCTGTGAATTTAATGTATGTTAAATTCTGCCAGAGCAGAGCGGCTTTTCTGAACACTCTTTTCGCTGCATCTGCTGAAAATCATGGAATAGTTAAATATGATTAGTTTTCAGTGCTTTTCGTCTTAAACGATTTTTTTCACAAATCATAAAATTTCTAAGTAAAAACAAAATGAATGAAGAATAGTACCAAGACGAACTTGCGTTCGAGTAGAAGGCGTAATACACTCCATCAGACCACAAAGTTTTAGGATACCATTTGTCTCGATATTCTTGTCGTTTCCGGCGTTTGGCTTCACTTTCTTTAACATCTTCCTCGGCTTGTTCTCTGGAAAGATCTACCAACAGCATGAGAAATCAAGTTGACATATGACCAGAAATCTTTGGAGGAACGAACTCAGTGAGCAGCATGTCTCCTTGAAACAGAGCTCTGTTAATTTTCCTTTTCTCATTGATTTCTTCAATCGAAACACCGATTTCTTCCTTTCTGATTTCCGCGTCATTCTAAAACTCGGGCTCACTTTTTTGTTGGCCCCCGAGAACATTCGCTCACCTCTATTGCCTCCTTTGATTCAACTTCCCGCATAGGAGATATAGTGAATTCTTGTTTGATTTCTAGCCCCATCTTGTGTAATTGCTGAAGAAGCCTCTTTGTGTCATCTGCATTCGGCTCCTAGGAAGGAAGACGATTGTGAGGGCAGAAACAGTAGCTTCATACTATGTTTTATAGATGAGATTTTTTGGATATTCTTACGCCTTTGAACGATTGGTATCCCTCTTCCAGCTCTTCTTCAAAGTTCTCATCGCTGGCCGATGATTCGCTTCTCGACTTACGACTATCAAATAACTCGGCTCTGGTGCAGAAGGCCATAAATAATAATAGCGAAATGTTCATCTTAATACGAGATTATATAGAAGTGAACCTTCGTAAACCACAACAGCGGATGGAAGGAGTGTGTTTGGAGTTCTACCTTGATTATATGTGATTTGGATGTTCACCGTTGACATAGACGGTCAATTATCTGGATTCAATAAACGGTATTATAGAAAATATTAATTTCCATTGATCAACTATCCTCTTTAGAAATCAGTGGATAAATATTTAAACAAACTTTAGTTTTTAGTAAGCGAAACGACTTTGCTTTCTGTTATTTCAGTGGTTCTCCGCATGCATGGATGGTGCTGGCACGGTGTCCATGGGCTACTATGTTTTTTCAATCCTACTTTTTCGTACGTTAGAGCAGTCGGCGTTGTGGCAGTTTAGCAACATCCTAATGAAATCGATTTCCGAATGTCTGAAAACGTTTTTACTTCATTTTGCTTATTTCATAGCTGTTTCGTCACCTTTTGAACAAATCAACCAGGCATCAATTTCTATTTGTTGCCTATAAAATTTTAATGATGGGCCCTTGTGGCGCAGTGGTCTGAGGCCCCCTGCAACACACCCGAGGAATCAATCCTCGTGCCTATGGCCCACCAAGCCTTCCATCCTTCCAGGGTCGGCAAATTGCTACCAGACTTGTCTGGGAGGATAGTGGCACTGGCTCGATATATCGGTGGGTCACAGCGAGCCATTGTAAAGGCCAAATATGCATTCAGTCACCTCCAAATGATGTTTGATAAAATAGAATGCGTAGCGCATCCCTCAGGTGATCAATGCCGAGAGCTTCATCCCTTTATTATCCTTTGATTTTTAGTGCAAATGTTATGTGAAATGTAGCCACAACGTTGCTGAGATATTTGCAAAACCCAGAGCCGCTGGTGTCTACGGTGGGAACCGAACACGGTGCTCCCTTTTCTGGAGCTAATGCGTTCATTACCACACCAAGAGAGTACTTCGTTTTGCCTGTCTCTCAGCTGTGTTATTGAACTATAGGCGCTATCAACAACCACCCGTCAACAGGATTGATCTGGGTAGCTCCAAATTGACAGTTTTGCAGATTGAAATCCACAAAATTGAGACCCCAAAATTGAAATACGTATCACATTCAAGTTTACTGTGACCCATTGAGTCCTGATGATGTAGACCATAGTAACCTCTTCAATACAAACTATTTTCCTGATCACCGTTGGTTAGTTGGAAGCGATGGTGATCCTTGGAATTCTTATCATACGGCAATTCTCTAGCAGATTGACAAAATCGATCCTTTCATACAACACTCTTTTTAGTAACTACACATTCCTATCCCTACAGTTATTGTTTCCAGAATCGATTTTATATTAACCTCGGTTATAAATGAGTCGTTGTTTTCTCAGCAATCGCGAGGTTGTTATACAGCATGCGTTTAATTCCGTACAAAAACACACAATACAGCAGTGGCTGACGTTTCTTCGGCATTATCGCTTTCTTCAGAGCGTGGAAGGGTACACTGATGTGCAATTTACTAGGCCAAAAGCTTCAATAACACATAAAGAAAGATGATAGTCTATATGGCATCCACATGATTAATATCTTCTCAAAAACTCACCGTTTTTAAGTTTCTTCCACTGAGTAAGAAAAGAACAGAAAAGAAAAGAACTGATTATAGTCGCATATTGTTGATGACTGCATTGCATCACCCCACAACAGAAATTGATGCGAACATACGGCCCCGGACTCTGGGCATTACTAGCTGCTATTCACCTGATTCTATTACCTGGTTCACGATGTTTATCCAGAAAGGTCTCAGGTAATTTGCGCATTGGTGGGTGTTTTGGTATCCTGTGCGAGTATAGTGACTTTTACATGGGAATCGTCTCTGCTATGCTTTTGTATCCTTTGCGTCCCTAGTCGGCATGAAGGTCTGCCCGAAAGAAGCCTCTTGGAATGGTATATTGTCTTGGTGCGGATATTGGTGGGCATTGGTATCGGTGAAACGGGCATACCTTAATGTTTCCGTAAAAGAAAACGCCTAGCTGGTAAACGAAAAGCAAGAGAGAGTACCCCCGACTAGAGACTCATGGGATACAAAAGCAAAGCAGAAACGATGTTGATATAAAAGTCACTATACTCGCACAGGATTCTCAAACATAAATGCGCAAACTTTTTGAGGCTTTTTGGAAAAATACTGAGAACCCTAGAATGCACAGCAGGTAGGAAGGCCCAAAGTCACACGCGATCTGACCCCGTACTTTCGCATCTATTTTTGATGCGGGATGGTGCAGTCATCAACCATATGGCAATATGATCAGTTGTTCTTTTCTTCCTCAGTAGACGAAACGTAAAAAAAAAAACGGAGGGTTTTTCTGCGGAGTTGTTGACCGTGTGACTGCCATATGGATCTTCTTCTTTCCGAATGTGTTAGTGAAGCGTTTAGCCTAGTAACTTGCACTTCAGTTGTAACCTTCCAGGCTCTGAAGAAGGCGATACTGCGGAAATGTCATCTACTGTTTTGTTGTTTTTTTGTACCGAAGTAAAGAGCGCGTGTGGCGCCATGGTCGGAGGTGCCCTCCAAAACACATGTGAAAATCGATTTCCGCGCCCACAGCTCATCAAGCCTTTCATCCCTAGGGTCGAAAAATTGGTGCTGGACTTTTCTGGGAGGATAGAAGCACTGGCTCGATGCATCGGTAGGCCACCGCGGGTCATTGTAAAAGCTAGATTTGCACTTAATCCCTCCAACGATACTTAATGAAGTCGAATGCATGGCGCATCCCTCAGGAATTGGTCAACGCCGAGAACCCTATCCTTTTAATTCTTATCGAAGTAAGCGTGCTCCGTATAACAACCTCGAGAATGCTGGAAAAGAAAGCGACGCATTTATTGGTTATTTCTGTCTGTATAGCTTTCTTCTTAGTTAAACGCGTGCAATCAACGTTTGCTTCAATTGAATTTATTGTAAAATAAAAGGTAGTTGTACACCACACGATCAACTAGTGAATATGAAAGAGCTTTCCCTTGCCGACTGCCGTCCATGCAAGTCACCGTTTCAGAGTTCATTTATGCTCTGTCGAAGTCGTTCCCATGGAACCAACTATGTATTGCAAGTGTTCCCCAACGTAGTCAAACACAGGGATCTTTTGTCGGAATCCAGCTTTTCACAAATGTTTGATCCACTGAAAAGCCAGTGATAGAGAACAGGACCTTTGCTGTCGGTCTGCAGAATTAGTACCGTATTTTTTCCTTGAACTGTTGCACACTCTTGCCACCGATATTCTGCTTTTTGTGCGTTTGCGTTTTGCGTTTCTTTCTCATTGTTTAACTTGGCAAGCATTTTATGTGATATTGAGTTGTATGGAATATTCCGCATAGTCTTAGAGGCCTTCATTTAGTAAATGGTCATCACTGGAGAGGCTACCAATGTGGTTTTCGCTGATTGGACGAGCTCTTTTCTCTTGTTTTGGGATATTGAAAAATGTTCTCGAACGATTTTAGTGAGAATTCTTGCGGATTAGTGGTAGCTTTTCTACATTACGTCCACTCATGTCCATGGTATTGCTACGCGTGCAGAAAATGTTAGTTTTGTAAGTAAACAAATGTGAAGTGAATGGATAAAAATAAACGAAAGATTGTGATTTCAACTACGGCTTCGGCTCAATTATGTTCAATACCGATTTGTGCTTCCAAGCTGATCTCCGTTGACAAGTTTTGTTAATAGAACCGATGAAAATCTAGTTAAGAAGAAGGCAGAGCAAGAGCCGCGGTTAGTGCAGTCGATAACACGTGAGCATCAGAAAAAAGCAATCGCGAGCTTGAAGGGCAACAGCTGAAGATCCGAGTTTTGGTCATATCAAAGTCAAAATAGTTCATTAGATCAGAGAATTAGCTCCCTGAAAAGTACAAAAGTTTTGCTTCTAACTTCATGGTTGTATTTCACTGTTAAGTTCGCTTCATATTCTAGCCTTGGTTTCGTAAAAAATGTCAAGTCCCGTCATGATAACTTTTTCTTCAAGTGAATCACGATTGCTTGTAGCAAGCAGTTATAAGTCTAGAAACGTCATCTTGTCCAATTTTGGCACTGGTAACCTTTAGATGGCTTCATTGGTTGAAGAAGTCTGTAGATATTAAGGTGTAGTGAAAACTTAGGGCGAGTATTTGTAAGTATATGATATGCACTCCTTCAACGACTACTAACAGCAGTGAAGCCGGTGTTCAAGGTCGGTGAGAAAAGGTCAGTATCCAAACGATCTCTACGGAGACTTAAATTTTTGATCATCAACCACGAACAATCTAGGAAAGTCGAAAAAAAACATATTCTTCAAAACATGTGATTTCTCCAAGGATTCCTCCCAAACAGACGCATTTGTCATTACCAAAGCAGCAAAATGATATTTATACTGGTAGGCAAAAATTCTTTTGATTTTAATTAAAAAGAAGGGCTCGCGTGGAGCAGTGGTCACAGATGCCCTGCAACACACGTGGAATTGATCCCTGCGCTCATGGCCCGAGCCTCCCATCCCTCCTAGGTCGGCAAAGTAGTACCAGACTTTTCTCGGAGGATAACATCATTGCCTAGATACATCGGTAGGTCACCGCGAGTCATTGTAAAGGTTAGATATGCTCACTCACCTCCAAACGATTTTTAATCAAGTCGAATACATGTCGTATTTCTCAGAGATTGATCAACCTAATGCTTTATGGTTCATCCTTTGTATACGTCTTCATACATTATGAGAATATACGGAATTGAGCGATTCTTTCATTCGTTTCGTTGACTCGCATAATTCATCTGCATCGTCGAATTTTTTTCGCATGGGTTAGGTCGTAATTTTAAGGATTTGTTTCGTCTATGAATGCTGCTCGAAATTGGGGGCTCTTTCACGATCAGGGGAATGAGGCCCGTTTTTTTTACTGTGTTTAGCATTTTGATATCCACGTATAACTTGCCGGGCTCTGAACGTGGGTCTGGGTATATTCACGGGTAGCTTGCCAGGCTCTCCCAGAGTGAACACAGAGCTTTTTTTTGGAGGCGACTCCTAACCGTCTCCAGTATACTTCCTGTCACTTGATTGTAGGCTTTTGGCCGAATTGACTCGTAGAATACAATCTGCATAAAGCGAGAACGCATTCACACACACACGTGCATAAATACACCTAGCAAACTAACTTACTTGGATACTTGGATACTTGGACGGTCCGTCTTCACGAGTTGTGCGGACCCCAGCACATATGCCATTCGTTCTTTACTCTCGCAATCGTAGTTCATGGCGGTGGTCTTGCTCGAGCATGGTAACGCTTGCCAGTCTCATACCGTGATCTGTAGAGCAAGTGCAGCTGCGGGTACAGCTGATTAACTTTGTTTACGAACACGTCCGCCCAACATGTAGGTGGTCGCCCAAGGAGACGTTTGCATTCTCTTGCAGTCCACTCTACTGTTCTTTTCGTCCATCTGTCGTCTGTTCTTCTCATTATGTGACCGACCCATCTATGTTTCGTTGTCGATGTATATTCTCCTGGATCTCGAAGATGTGACGGATTTCGAAGGTCAGAGCTTCGCATTCCGGCCATATACGCTCTGTGAGTAGTGCGAAGCATTCTTAACGTTGTTGAAGTATCAACCCACGTCTCTGCACCATAACAGAGCGCTGGGAGGACCTAGTAAATACAGAAAGTATGTGCCAAATCGGCGCAGCAGAAACAGGAAGTCCATCCCCTGGATCCACCTGCGTCTCAAGGAAGCAAACGTCGCTGTTGGTCTGTGATTAACCCCCTATCCTCCACCGGGGAACGCGCCACGTAGCTTGGCGACTAACTGGCTCGAGATACCTCACATGAGGAAGATCCATGATAGGCGCTGTCGGCGTTCTCTCGTCAACACGAGCTTGTCTATGAACATCGATTCATTCGAACAGCTTACAACCCGAATCGGACGTTTACGATTAAAAAGATGTGGATCAATACCGACTTTCACAATCTTCGTCGTCTACGCGCCAACATCAAACTATGACGAAGAAGAAGTAGAAGCGCTCTACATGGACTTGGAGAAGTTCTACAGAGAAGACCACACATTCTTCAAGGTCATCATTGGAGATTTAAATACCAAGATTGGACCAAGAAGAACGTCTGAGGAAGTCACATTGGTACCCACGGATTAAAATGGAACGAACAGGGTGAGCGGTTCTCTGAGTTTTTCATGGCGACTGAGACCATCCGTGGTAACTCGCAAATCCAGAAGCCTCACCCTTAATGCTAGATGTGGGAATCTCTCAATGCAGAGTACCATAACGAAATAGACCACATCATAGTAAATACAAAGTTTTGACTAACCGATGTCGCTGTTGTACCAAAATTCTACACAGGATCAGACCACTGTTTCCTTCGTGCATGATTCTATTTCTCGCAGAATGGAGAAAAATCCCCTAAATTCTAGGCAGTTTAGTTTAGGCACTCCTTCAAGAGGGCCATGAGCTGCTGGATGGACAAGCCACGCATTTTTATTTTTCCTGGTTCCGTTTATCTTGCCCTTCATTAGCGATGAAATAAGTGCAACGATGAAACGATGCTTAAGAAGGGCTGATCTAGAGGAATCGGTAGCGATAATTGAAATACCACCGAATACTCTTCGTCGCCAGTTAGTTCGTAACCGCTTGTATGGCCGTCTTTGTGAAACACAAAATTGCATAAATTGCTCTTATGGCAGGGACGGTGACTGCATGAGTTCATGCACGATATACCTGATCTCTTGTGGTACTTGCGGAGACGGATATATTATGTTGATTGGGGGTGCTGCAGTCGTCAGTCATATGCGACTCTGAGCGGCTGTTCTTCCTCGGTGGAAGACAGATGAAAAAAGCGGTGGGTTTTCGAGAAGCCGTAGATCTTGTAATTATCTCTCAGATTTTCATCTTTCTGTTTGTGCTCTTGAAGTGTTTGACCTAGTAAGTTGCGTATTAGTGTACCCTTCCAGGCTCTGAAGAAGGCGATTCTGCCGAAACGTCAGCTACGATTGTGTTGTATGTGTATTATTGTATGGAAGTAAACGTATGCTGTTTAACAACCTCGCGATTGCTAAGAGAGAAAACGACGAAAACAACCATCCATATATCTGCAGTAGAGGAGCGGCCGCAGACCGAGAACGTGGGCTTCTATTTTGGACGTAAATGCAAACGCGAATCTTGGTGCCACTCGCTTTCCCGTTGCGAGCCCTCTCATTTGCGCGTAATATTTCCCAGACCATCTGAAAATCGAGCAGTTCAAGCACTCTTTTAAGAGAGTTATAAGTTGCTGGTCGGACAAGCCATGTATCTTCATTCTTCCTTCACGTTCAACAAGAAGTTCGAAGATGACTTGCATTACGGGGTTATTCGATGCGTTGGTGTAAAGCGCAGAATCGTAGAAGTACTCCATCACGCACGCATTATTAGGAGACGTGTTACCTAGATGTTCTAGGAACATTTTGGCGTTGATGAGGTGAACTGGAATATGCTTAAGCAACTGAGTAACTACTAGGCTTAGAAACCAGGTTATTCTATGCGTTAGTCGGTCTAGACAGGTGATGATGGGTCCAACCTTAAATGTGATAAATTTGTTAACACAAGGTCACCAGGTAATACCAAATTATGTGCTTTAATAAGTATAAGACAGGGCATGAAGGTGTATTGATTTTAAAGTGGGAATAACCGATGATTATATGCCTGGAGCCTTTGCCACATTGATCCATCAATTATTCAGCGTTCGGTATTGCCTTTCGTATTCCTTTTCAGACTTCAGATTTGCATTATTCCTTTGCTAGCCAACAAGTATTAGGCATCGAAATGGAACTCCTTGGGGTGCACTATGAAACGAACGGAAAAAATGTTCGCAAGAGGCATGAAATGTGTGACGAAAGACCATTTCTGTACTTTGCTACGGTTGATATGCTTTGGTTGATAACGCACCAAAAAATTCTAGGGCCACCGTACTTGAAGGTATGACAATACCTGAGAGTTGCGTTTCCTATAACAATTATCTTCACGTTTTCACCATTGCAACCCATTTCTAAAACAATCTTGCTTAGGATCGCATGTAAAGCCGCACAAAAGTGTGGAATGCGAGAAATTGGAGAATTTATACACTCAAAGACAATACGACCGTCAGTTATTGATAAGGGGAAAACTCGTAGTTGTTCGTCGCAAGTTAGATGTTGAATTAGCGCATGCATTTTAAGCTAGTATTTTTGCAGAAGGCGTTTGCTAAAACACGGAAGGGATTGGCCTCTTCATTCTCCAAACGCGTCGGCGCTTCCAATCTTTCCAGAGCCAAATAAGTCCGAACCGTTTGTTTGTAGTTGTGAACTCATTTGATATGAATCTTTTTGACCGTATCAAGCCAAATTCAGTGGAGCTGTGTTTAGATGAACCATCCTCAATTCTAAGTGCCCTTTTATACTGCATGATTGCTACTGAGATTGGGTTCTGATAAGCGTTTGTTTTTTTTTTCAAGGCAACCATTCTACAGTGGTCGGTATCGTTATTAGCGTGCACAGAGTGCGGCAACATTTGAAAACCAAAGAACTTTCAATATCGGGGTTTGGGATCAATGCTTGGGAGATGCGCCTTGTATTCAACCTCATCAAGTATTGTTGAAGGTGGCTGACCACATATCTGTCCTATATTGTTACAAATAAAAGTAAAACTAAAGAAGATCTTAAAGAGAGAAGAGCGGCATAATTGTCGAAGCAGCAGAGGCTGGCGAAAGCATCTCCCAAGATTACCGAAGCTGCGCCAATTGAGTGACTGCACTCCGACATCTATACGCAACACTCGCAGCATCCAGAAAAGCAACGGAGAAAATTATTCACGAATAGTGTTCAGATCTCTTCACTACTCACGTTCTCCTTTCCTCAACAAAGAAGGATAAATACGTCTTATCACCGCTTCTTCCCTCCGGAACCCGACATGCTATTTCGTCGATAGGAAATAAAACAGTAGCAGGTCCGCACAGGATGAGATATGAACACACGACGAGCCTTCCGCCACTGCTTGTAAACACATTGGCTCGACCGTTCACGCGTTACATACAAGATCCCTGGTCAGTGGAATACCAACACCACTGTGCTATTTTTTAAGAAGCAGTAACCTCCATGATATTAACAACTATCCCCCAATCTGCTTGCTGTCTGTTGTTTAGAAATTTTTCACCCGAGTAAACAAGGTCGACAGAACACTGGACGAATAGCGGCCATGTACGCAGGGTTTCAAAGTGGTTTCAGCACAATGGACCACATCCCTACGATAACAGGATTCATTGAAGTATCGCGAGAGTACAAAAGACCGCTCTGTCTCACTTTTATCGATGTAAAGAAAGCTTTCAGCTCAAATGAAATAGAAGCAGTCATGGAAACCCTTGATTGTCAAAGAGTCCCTACTGGGTATATAGAAGTATAAAGATGTAGAAAAAAATCGCAACCAAGATATCACCATTCTACAACGACATGAACATCGACTTCAAAAAGGGGTTAGCAAAGGCGATACGTCGTCGCTAAAACTATTTCCCACCACTCTCGAGAACGTCATGCAAACACTGGAATGGGATATTATTTAAATGAAAACCGATGGTCGGCAATTACTCCATCTTCGTTTTGCTGATGATATCGCCCTTGTAACACTAAACATTAACTAAGAAAAGCGAATGCTTGCCGAATTTGGTAACACCTGTGCAAAGATTGGTTTTCGATTAAATCTCACAAAAACGATATTCATGATGAACGGATTGATTTCGTATGCCCCATTCACGCTCAACGGAATGAATATCTCCGAATGCTCCAGTTATGTCTATCTAGGTAGGAAAATCAATGTGATGAACGACTTAGCTCCAAAGCTGAGCAGAAGGAAACGAGCTACTTGTGGGGAGTTCAAGAGCATCGAGGATGTGGTGAGGAGGAGAAGAAACACCCGACTCTACGCCTATCTTTTCCAGTCAACGGCACTTCTTGCATTAAAGTTTGCGTCAGAAACCTGGTCGCAGGATAAGGAAGATGAAAGATCTTACTTACTTACTTGCTTACTCGATACTTGAATGGCCCGGCCTCACTGGTTGTGTAGGCCCTAACATAATTTTCATTTTTTGGAGATTTGCTCGTTAAGCCATTATGGTTCTCTGGAGCCTCGAGGTCAGCCTGGCCGAAGTCTGCCTCATGTCGTCACCACCACGGGCAGTCGCAGCCCTTGTGGATCAGATGGTGATTTACCACCATGCGACTTTGATACCAGAACGGTGACGGATACTGGTATTGGTTCACTCTTAGCTAAGTTTTTTATTGAAACGCCGGACTCCTTCTCAGCTTGGGAACCCTGCCAAGGGATGAATCACCCGCTGTACATCGCAGTCCGACACCCAGGAACACCTCCCAGCCACGATGAGGCGGTAAACCGTTGAAAGGGGATAAAGGATAACTCATCTTTATTGAGCGCGCAGACAAGAGGACGATGCAAGTATTCCGTGTTACACAAGTAAGGAAAAGAATCCGAAGCTCCGACCTGTGTCAACGATCAAAATCGAAGATGCCGTTCTATACACCAGAGAGTCAAAGACAAGGTGAGCCGGACAAGTGATGCGTATGAACGTCAACCGATGGACAGTAGCCATTAGTGACTGGATTACTCGGGATGTCAAACTCACTGCAAGAAGATTACCAACCCCATGATCGGAATTTTTCGTGAAAAGCCTAGAAGAAAGATATGATGTTCAACGAGTCCCTAGAATGATTAGAACCCACTGCGCTACTCTCACACGCGACATAGCAAAATGGAAGGCTTGCTGGGGCGCGCTCGAGTTACTCGAAGGTCAACGGGTCTACAGGTGATATAAGTGATACATGTGATTATATCTATGAGGCGGTACACCGTTGGTAGCATGGACTAACCACCTAAGTGTGTCGAAAAGCCTTCTATGGTAGACCGCACAACCAAGAGGAAAATGGAATAAACTCATGCGGAGCAGTCTGTGGAAAATGAAAAACTTGCTGTGGTCAACTATTTGTACTACTGCCAAGTGATTACTGCTTGGTATAACGAAGCGTCTTTAGTTGACTTTCTATAAAGTTTGTTGATAATTACAGTTATCAATTTTCATACTTCATATCGACATAACTTTTCCTCATCGAGCTCATTTGATGTGATGCCAACGCGAAGAAAGGCCGCTAAGGCTTTTCTCACTCTCCAAGCTTGTCCCATACGTGTTATTCAGAATTCTATTTGATTTTGCTTGTTTCTGATGTCTACAATTTTTCAACATGGGGAATCCTTTAATTGAAGACACTTCTTGCACTGCAAGAGATTTAAAGTTTTTGCTAGTGTTACAAGTTGGCGTTACGTATTGTTTCTTCCTTTGGAAGAGATCTTTCGTTCCTATAGATTTTAGCAATATAGGAGCCGTTTTTCAATACATTAAAAGCGAACCTTTCCAATGAAATGACATACATTTGCTCAGGTTTCACAAATACATCGAAGGATAAAAGAAATCCCTTTCGAGTGCAGCAACTTGAACGAGGAAATGTCGCCATTGAAGAAGGCCGCAATAGAAGCTTCCAGTTGTGAGTGGAATCAAATGACGTCATATAAAACGTGAGATTTGCACAGTTTTGCAAATTTCCACTAAATTTACGCTGGAGGGCGAAGACAGTAACACATTTATTTCAACCGACATTTTTTTTAGATTTGATTGAAATGATTTGAAGTCAACAGTCCACTCAAGCAAAATGGTGCTGAGATATTTACAAAATTCCGACCGCGGGTGTCGGCTGCAGGGATTGAACACACAATGCCATGCTCGGAAAAATATGACTGGCAGCAAAATAAAAGTTCATAGTCCCGGAAAGGTTTGCAATTGTAAAACGAAGATGCTTTTATTCAACTGCAATTCAAAAACACGATTGTTATGGGCCGCGCTCTATTTTGCTCTAGTTTTGGGCGACCATCATTTTTTGCCCAAAGGTCATTACATATACGAAATGTTTGCGACGTGAGGAGCACTGTTCTAGCTGACCAGTTTCCTGGCAGAGTGACGAGGCAGACGGGAACAAACGGTGTGCTGGACACAAACTGATTTTTTATCGGCTCAGACGTTTGTCATATTTGCTAGAGTTGTCTTGTGATAGGTGTTCCGTCCTCGGATTGTAACACAAGCACTGTCTTCGTCGACAGAATGGAGATTTGCAACGTTGTAACTAGATCGATATTAGAGTGGCATAGTAGAAATGGAAGTAATTCGTACAAGTAGTTTAAGTTCGATCAGATTTGGCTGTTGGAACAGTGTGCCATTGATTTAATTGGAGCGCTCTAACAGATTTCCGTTCTGCGAGGCACTGGCACCATCTTTACCTCATTTGTCTTAATTTATTAATCCATATTTGTTAATCCATAATTTATTAATCCATAAAGGCGTTGAACTGGACAACAAATCCATTAATCCATAATTTATTAATCCATAAAGGCGTTGAACTGGACAACAAATCCATTAATCCATAATTTATTAATCCATAAAGGCGTTGAACTGGACAACAAATCCATTAATCCATAATTTATTAATCCATAAAGGCGTTGAACTGGACAACAAAAGCCTCCATGGCTCCTGCAATCGAATCTCCTTCTGCTTGAGGTTTGCTGCTTTCAAATAAACCTACGAGCTACTGCGATTTCCCCCATCTTAGGAACTATTCGGTTGAATCGTTCGCTGCTAGATACACATATTTTCGTCTCGAATTTTTTTAGGGTTAGTTTTGCTGACATCCACATCACAACCAATGATCCTGGCCATTAATCCTCACAGTTGACATTAATTTGCCATCTCTAACTTATCATCTATTATGCTATTATTTGACGAGATGATTAATATCTTAACTATGAAGGATAAAGCTCTCGGCGTTGATCAATCCCTAGGGGATGCGCAATGAATTCGACTTCATTAAGCATCGTTGGAGGTGATTGAATGCACATCTGGCCTTTACAATGACTCCCGGTGGCTGGCTGATGTATCGAGCCAGTGCTACTATCCTCCCAGACAAGTCTGGTACCAATTTGCCGACCCCGGAGGGATGGAAGGCTTGGTGGGCCATGGGCGCATTTCAGGTGCGCGCCGCAGTGGCGCCTCCAACCACTGCGCCACACGCGACCCTATATCTTCACCATAGCAAAAACAACTTTTATACTTGGATGGCCCACTCTCACTGGTTGTGCGGGCTCCATCACGATCTCCATTATTTCGGAGTTTTGCTCGCCTGATCTTCTTGGTTCCTTGGAATCCCGATGTTAACCAGGCCTAAGTCTTGCCCGGGTCGTCGCCACCACATTCAGGCGCCACCCTTGTGGATTAGAGGGAGATTTTCCACCATGCGACTAGCTCGATACCAGAACGGCGACAGATCCTAGTTGGGGTTCACTTTAGCTGGGCTTGCTAGTGAAACGCCGCACTCTTTCTCAACTCGAGAGACCATGTTAGGGGGTGAATCCCCTCTGTGCAATCGAGGCGCCCTGCAACACACACGTGGAACCGATCCTCATGTTCATGGCCCATCATGCGTTCCAACCCTATGGGGCAAATTGGTACTATACTGATAAGGAGGATAGCAGCACTGACTCGACAAATCGCAGGGCAGCGCGAGTCATTGAGAAGGATAAATATGCATGCAATAACCTTCAAATGATACTTAATGAAGTCGAATGCGTGAAGCATCTCTGAGACTGATCAACGCCGAGAGCTTTATCTTTTATCCTTTTTAACATTTTTTAAAAAGATTTAGTTATTTAGCTTTAGTTACTAACTGTGTAGAGAACCTGCGAATGTGAAATTTATCTAACAGAAAATCTTACTCTCGTTGCTTCAACCAATCATAGAGCAGTCATCTTTCCGCCAGGCAATAACCGCTGACACGTACACACAGTGTAATTTCCATCAACGTCCATTTTGTGAAAGAGATCTCATTGCTCAAATATTCATTACGAAAGCCCTGTTAAATCGAAAATAGTGGCCTCAATACTGACCAAATATAAAAATGTAAGCCAAAACACTGCAGCTGAGGAATATCATCGATCTTTACAGAATTACATA
This sequence comes from Angiostrongylus cantonensis, assembly GCA_009735665.1. Taxonomy (NCBI): domain Eukaryota; kingdom Metazoa; phylum Nematoda; class Chromadorea; order Rhabditida; family Metastrongylidae; genus Angiostrongylus; species Angiostrongylus cantonensis. The sequence goes on from MQTX01000399.1 coordinate 46,852, forward strand.
ACTGGAAATGTCTGCAGAAAAGCATACCACATTGTTAAAACCAGTTAGGATTTGTTTCAACCATTTTCGTAAACATGATGATAAGAAAGAAATGACGAGTTTTCCTAATAACGCACCAAGTATTCCGTCTCTGTAGTAAAATTTATTGTCACTACATATATAGGAAGATTGTGGACCAACTGCAAATGCCGGCACAGTTTTTCCGAATCGACGAAGTATTGCGAACACTAAATTGTACAACGGGATTCAAGTAATCAATGATGTTTTCCCTTCCTATATGAGAAAAGTGTTGAAACCTAGACTTTAGTTGCATCGGTACATAAATTGTAAATTCACAACTTTTAACACAGCGCGGAAATTCTGTTAGCTAGAGTTAGTTTTTAAGATTAGAAATCAAAAATGTGATACTCCCGTGAGTCTATGAAAAGTCCTAAGCTCAGAACAGATTACAGCTCAATAACTAGTTGGAACAAATAACAACAACAGCTGGATAAATACCTCCAAAGGTAAAACTATTTCTCACCAAAAATCCCTCTAGATGGCAGTGAACTGGATGAATGAGTATTTGAGAGCCACTGTTAGCTCCACAGTGAAGGAATGAATCCGCGCTGATAGGTAATCACGTTTATAGCAATGAATAATCAGCTTTAAACAACATCAACCTTAGCCACCTATTTTTTCGGTGTTATCATATCAAGAAAGCGCTGGTTGATAGTCAACATTTTAAACAAAGCTAACTCCAGTTACTTGGAAAAAAAGGGACAACGATTTTCATTGTTCTAAACAGCCACCTTGGATATACGTTAAGCACGACGGAACTTACGCCATCCAATCCACAAAAAAGTGTCGTAGTCTCACTAGAACTGACTGTCTCATTCTCCCGCGTCATAGTTGGAACCTCGCCATTGACGTCAGACCCCCCATCTCCATTTTCTCGCTCTGCAACTTCCTGAAACCTTACATCTAATGTTGTTCAAGAACCTATTCTAAGTCTTTCAAAATGTGGCTTTCACCGGAAGCATGTCGGCCGGAGCACCATGCTCAGCACGACCAACAACGTACGTGATAGTCGCTGGATTGTTATTTAAATCGAAATCTTGTAACGATACAGTCCCTAAAGAATTAACACATGGAGAGATCATAAGGTACAATATTGATCGCTCAAGTGTTCACCAACAAATCTACCGACTCTTATCAACGCTACACCTAAGAGGACATTTTCAGCAAAGTTTATGTACTTTGTACTCCAAGTACTTAAAACTTTTACGTGCACAAAAGTTAGCGATTGCAAAATCAAAGCTATAGTCATAACGAGAAAATCAACAGGAGCTACAAATAACTACCAGTGGTATCCTCAGAACCGGCACTCTCTGTATACGTCAGCTGTTCCAGAGGTATGCTTCGCACCTGTTCGAACTAAAAATTACTCGTTACCCTTAAATATATGTTCTTGAAAAGTGGGACAAATTGAGCAAATTAAGCACTCACAGCTTATAAGTACGTAACACTCATAGCCGGTGCAAAATTATGGCATTCGGGATTTTTGGGGACGTCTTCAACTAACAATGACCAACATCCAAAAAGCGCGTCCTCGAAGAATACGAGCCGCCAAGCTGCTTAACTCCTTATGAACCACAAAGGGCAACGATAGTCCGTAGTGAAGACGTGGGAGTACAGGACCACAGTGTTGTCTTATTCTTGGACCCCGCAGTTAGATCAAATAGTGGCAGGTTTTAGGACCAAAACCTAATGCGACGGAACATTGCATTCAGTCCCCTGGAAATATACTGATTTCACAACAACTGGCGATGACCTCTCAATCAATGAGGTTGTACCGAAACTTCACAGCCTCATGGGACTGACTTTGCCTCATTGTTCCACATAAGCATTATATGCATATATATATATATATATATATATATGCATGTACAAATTTACATGTATATTTATGTATGCATGTGCATGTATATGCATGTATGTTTATGTATGTATGCACATTCTTCACAAGAACGGTCCTGGTTCGATACCACTCTCGGTTCAGCAAGCCTCTTATCCTTCCGGGGTTGAGAAAATGGTAGCAGATTAGTTCGGGAAAAAAATCTAAAATCACAGGAAAAAAAACTGGAAACGATCCAGCTAATCTACCTCCGGACTACGGGAGAATAGACTCGAAGAGCATTCTACGACATTCAAAATGAAAAGAAAAAATCTTCAAGAAATAACCGAAGTGATACGTAAAAGTGGGAAGATCTTCGTGGATAATGGATACGAGAAAACGAATCGAATGTCAGAAGTGTTGGGGCCCGCACAGCAAACGTGAAAACGGGTCATATACAATGAAAAACTATATATATATATACAGATATTTCTTCCACTTCAAATTTGTATGGAGTCTCATTTCTCAAAAATCAGAATAAATTTAAACTTTCAAAATGTCCGATGTAAACCGAGTTTGTTAAATGATTATAATATTCAAAGGAAAAGTGGGCAGTGTAGGTCAAAAAAGATATCTCATCTTGGTGAGATAATAAAACTTATGTGTTTGGCAACGACCCATAGAGGAAGAATTGCAGGATTTTGCAAAATACCGCTGTCTTGCTGATCGTTAATAGCTGGAACATTTAACTCAGCTAACGCAAAGTAGAAGAGAAAGAATGAGAATCCAAAATACTAACGTAAACGAATAATTCCAAATGCCGCTCCAACAGGCTTGTTAAAAAACGCATCAGTGGCTGGAGAATTCTGAAGACCCGTTGCCCACAATGCATTGTTGTTCACATTCTGAATTAAAGTGAATTAATGCATAGTGGAAACTAAAACATGCTTAGAAAACCTTCTTTTATAGATCCTAGGTGGAAAACACTACAGCTCATTTATGACTGGCGACAGGTCTAAGGATAAAGAATTTTTAACACAAAATGAGGGGGATAGTCGAACTAAAGCGTTCCCACATGAACTGGAGAGTGTTGGAGAAGGATTCGAACCAGAACCTTTCTCCTGATAGACTGCATCACTAATCGCCTCACTATTACATACATATACGAACTTGCAATAGAAAGAGTTTCAATAGAAGCCGGCAAACTTACTCGATTGTCTGACAGAAGAGGAAGAATTGCAGGATTTTGCAAAATACCGCTGTCTTGCTGATCGTTAATAGCTGGAACATTTAACTCAGCTAACGCAAAGTAGAAGAGAAAGAATGAGAATCCAAAATACTAACGTAAACGAATAATTCCAAATGCCGCTCCAACAGGCTTGTTAAAAAACGCATCAGTGGCTGGAGAATTCTGAAGACCCGTCGCCCACAATGCATTGTTGTTCACATTCTGAATTAAAGTGAATTAATGCATAGTGGAAACTAAAACATGCTTAGAAAACCTTCTTTTATAGATCCTAGGTGGAAAACACTACAGCTCATTTATGACTGGCGACAGGTCTAAGGATAAAGAATTTTTAACACAAAATGAGATGTTGAGCAAATTTGAGAAGAAAAACGACAAACACGTCTGGTTTTATGGCTTGAAGCGCGTGAGTGAAAGTGGACAACTGTCTGGTCACAAAAAAGATGACAGGCCAATAATATAAAAGCATAAAACAAACAAGATGAAAACAAGTTAAACTTACCCTATAATTGCATAGACAAGGGAATTACGAAACCGTATACGGTAAACATTACCACAACTCATAAAGAGATGGCACGGCCGGCTTTTTATGGTGATTAAGAAATAACTTCCGCAGAAAGTGTTACCTGAGAAATTTGCCCGACAGTTGGAAGCACCGAATTAAGCACATTATTCCATAGAATACGGCCCGAGTCACCTGGAAGAAAAGTGTTCGACTCCATTTAGCGTGGAAAGGGCAAATAAATACACATTATTCCTATACCCTCTAACCACCGCACCACACGCGTCCCAACTACCTAACGTATTCAAGAAACTTTTTAAAATGATTGAAGAAAAACACTAAGCACAGCAACCTCCAATTAACGGATTTCCTGAAAGTGGTTGAAACTGGAGTGGGCGAGGATTCTGATTAATGGGTTGGAAGCCGTAGAGATTTTGGGGACGCACAGAATCAAGGAGTGCATTCCCCATGACGCCCTGGAAAAGCAGCTGTTGTCAGATTACCTGTTTACAAAAAAAAAGAACGTTAACGAAAACGAAGTGATATATAGTCCTTAGACAGTCCAGGAACGTGCGTCAAATAGTAGTTAAATGAATGTACATTTCGCCTACATAATGGCTTGCAAAAGCTATCATATCTATTCCCCGCTTCTCAGCTACATATCTGTAGGTTTTTGAGTTCTCGAGATGCGGGAATGTTGAAGCAGGCGTGTTGTCGTCTTGTCAATGAAAAGTTCACCGTCTTCACAGCTTAGACTGGCCAAACTTCACAGAAGAATTCGAGATACATGATTACGAAAGATTCAGTGATAACTCATGGTATGAGGAGGCTTTATCTCAGGTATCCGAGAAAAACACCTTGTTTTTTCAAACTTCACAGAAGAATTCGAGATACATGATTACTAAAGATTCAGTGATAACTCATGGTATGAGGAGGCTTTATCTCAGGTATCCGAGAAAAACACCTTGTTTTTTCAAAACTGCTTGTACCCAATAGCCTTATTGAGTGGTCTACATGAACTGCTGACTTCAATATTGGCAAGCAATAAAGATTTAGAAAACGGATGGGATGACAAACAACTGAGACTTTAGCAGGATCATCACACTGTAACGCGATTTTGTATATGCCAGCCATCCCTGCGTGGTGATTCAATGCAAACACAGACAGAACTGCTGTCGTCATTCGAGGAGAAATTACACTTCTGTTCTGTGCAGATACTGCATTTCTCACCAATCGATCAAGAATTGACAAAGACACTAATAGACTATTGCGAATTTGTAACTGTAGCAATTAAAATTGGAAGGAGTATGAGAAGGCTATGCGTTTTTTTTGTGAAGAACCTAACACAACGATATAAATAGGGAATAAACCACAACAACCTTATATTGCGAAGACCACAAAATGACTCACATTTTTGTCGCTGTTTTAAGAGTACCCAAACCGTTAATTACACGTGAACAACAGTGCGAGGCTTGCTCCAATTACCGAGAACGGAAAAAAAAATTGATTATTCGAGCGCTATGCCACCTCGATCCCTCTATGGGTTTCGAGGAGCAGTAAAAGCTGCACGAAAAACTCGACTGATCCTTCTTCGGCTGGTCTGCTAAAAAAGAAACCGTAAAATCAAAAATGTAGCAGTGCAAACCCTCCATGTTTTTGTAAACTCGTCGAGCTGTTCATTTTCTTCTGCTCAGCCCTGAAGCTAAGTCTTTTGTTCATGTTGACTTCCTGAGCAGATGAATATGGGTAAAATCACCTAGAGAGGTACCTCCCGATAATATGGGAGCGGGCACCAGTAATCACTTCTTATAAGCCTTGCTCAATTATAGACTGATCTTTCCACATTCGGGATAGAAACTACGTAGACTTCGTTATGAAAGAAGGCAAAATGGGTGGTAGTTGTCAATGTTATGGATATCTTCTCCTTAGGATGCAAACTTGGTGCTGCCGAAACGACACATTATCAGAGATAATAATGACCAAAAATATCGAGAGGAGCAGGAGATGCTCTGACGACAGCACGACATTTAAAGATGGTAAAAAAATCGAATAAGTAGTGTTATCTGTCACATCAAAGCTTCTGAATAACTGATGAAGGCGTTATCGACTCGAAAACTCTCTCCAAACAACAAACAAAAATATAACGCCCTAATTGTGATGGGAAGCCGCAATGTGATGTTCAACCGAATATTGATGGGATCTTTAACACATAATCTTTGAGTGAGCAGAAGAAAAAGAAAAGCAGTGATATACAACGGGAACAGATGGAAATTCGGATCTCTCCCTCCCAGTTGAACCACTTCATGATCAACGAGACAACGGTTAATATACGTGATGGGAAGACAGGAACGTTAGTATTTGTCATATATTTGGTAACATTCTCACGACGTTTCAATATGAACATACAAAACTAGTCGTTGTACAGACTTTTCAAACAAATCTCTCGGAGCTCAAACCTAGATGACATTTAGTCGTCGGTGAACGATAAAGTACTGCACTGAGCACAGGTACCGTCTACTTCAGCTTAACTGCACGATGCCGCTCCCATAGTAGCCGAAATAACACGCTTATATATATACATACATATATATACATATATACTTTATATCTAATATATGCGTATATATATATGCAGATATATGTACGTTTACACAAGGCTTGTTTCAAAGTATCACACCTACTTGGTAACTAACGAGATAATACAATCGAAAAAGTGAAAGTGATGAATCGATAGATAAATGAGTTACCGTAAGCAGGTCGTTCATGTATGTGTTGACCTGAGCATTGGCATTCACCAAATTCCACGGATAATTATTTCCGAGAGAGGAAGACCCTAAACAGATAATAGTAGAACTCTGTAAATGCAGAAACAGACCTCTAAATTTAACATTCAAAGCTTTATACGACAAAAGACCTAGGAATATAAATGTAGCTAGATCACTCGATAGTCTACATATATTGCAGCTTACATCTGTATGACGAGTACAACATCACATCACTTGAGATGAATGACTTCCCAATTCACCGCTGTAATAATTCTATTGGTACCAATTAACTGACAGATACCTCTAATGACGTTTTTCTATTGATATCATGTCTTCTTTAATCCGAATTAGTACGCCTTATAAACGATCTCACATATTTTTTAACTAAATAGATTTCCAGAAGACTGCAAAGGCCCATTTTTGCGGGAAACTTCATCAGAAAGAATGTCATGGATGTTAACCAGATGATTAGGTCGTTTTACCAAAAATTTCAGATGAAAGTGGCCTTCTTGAAGACAAACGACTTGCCGTGGGGTATAAAAGTCTCGACACCCGGACAGCAGACTTCATAATAGCACTTTTTCGGGCTTCTCATTAAGCAAGCTGATTCCAGGATGTCGAAGTATGAATCAAGCTTATCAACAGTAACAGACAGCTTCCGATCTTTCAAGGTATAATGGGGAAGCTCCTTGCACCATCTCGCGTAGAATATCTTTCCAAACAACACCACCTAAACACACTTTATACGCGTGGTGTCCGAAGAAAACTGCACCGCATTCCTCAGAAACGCAGTGCATTCTGCTAGACCTTTGAATGAAAATCGTAATGAAGCAGTGGTGTTACTATACACCAACGGTTACTAATAACAAAGAATAAAAAAGATAAAGCTCTCGCCGCTGACCAATCCCTGAAGGATGTGTCATGCACTCGACTTCATTAAGCCTCGTTGGAGGTTATTGAACGCATATCTGGTCTTTACAATGACATCCGGTGACATACCGATGCATCGAGCCAGTCCTGCTATCCTCCCAAACAAGTATCAATCTGCCGACCCTGGAGAGATGGAAGGTATAGCGAGCTGATCGCCCTCTTGTGTATTGCATAGCGCCTTCGACCACTGCGCTACACGCGATCTCGACGCAACCATATAATAGTTAAAGCAATGCGGACTCGAGAGCTTGCAGTACACATATTTTCATATTCATAAACATTTCCCACGTTGTTGTTTAAAACAGGAATTGCAGATCCTAATCATCTGCAGTGGAAGCACAACCATAGGAGCCCGTCTAAATGCGTCTATGGTTTGAAATTGAAACTGAATATTTTGGGTTCTTATGTGAGGACAGCTTAAGGTTAAATTCACTCTGGCGCCATAAATGTCATTTGAAGTTGTCGCGTGATCAAACTAATGGAAATATGGAGAGTTTTGTAGGAAACATATAGAGCTGTTAGGTGGAGAAGAGAAGATTAACACCTACTAATTCAACAAGGCAGAGTCAAAGCCATCTCCAAATGCCGGCATAACGTGGTTGCACCTAAACTAACAGCTCTCCAATAAAGTAGTAACATACCTGTGACTGCATTTGAATTCGTCTAAAGTTGACTGGGATTTCCAAACGGGTTCATTTTCGCCAATGAGCCGCACACACAACCAGAAATGACTCAGGTGACGGACTACCGGTACACCAGTAATTATGAAACGTTAGAAGATAATCGCTGTAGGACCCACAGATAAATTTGATCACGAGTTACGTGTTCACACTTTATGAAGACGAAACATGCGATTTGAGAGCGATGTTTCTTGGAAAGGAGAATTAGAAGGAAGAAGTCATCTTCTGAAGAATGATGATCATCCAGGTAGTAACATATGGCTATAAGCTATCTGTTATACTAAATGGCTTTCTCGTAAGACGCTCAGAGATTCTGTTGCAGCCAAACTATACGGTTTTCAGGATTTTCTCATAGATGATGATACATTTTGTTTTTCCCATCTCCAGTAAGGAAGATAGTGAATATTTGTATGGGATGAGATTAACGTATAAGTATGCATTTTCTTACCTGCTCCCTCGTTTGTATTTCTCTTCTGATCAAAAGAAAATAAGCAATTCAAGCAAAAACAAATATTAACCGGCATAACTGTCATCCTAGAGAAATGATTTGGAGTCGAATGAATGTGCTGATCGGTTTGTTAGTGGTAGCCTTCACATTACCATCGCCCATGCATCCTCGTCAAAAGGTGTCCCAGCGGGCTTGTCACAAGACTACGTGGCGCGTCTCCTGGTAGTGCATAGGCGGCCGAACGTGGAGCGGAAGTGGATTCTGTCTCTGTTTAACCGAACTAACTAATTTCTTTATTATGTCACATACATTTATGCATGAGTGGGTCGAAGGAGTCTATTCAGTTTCTTCAGCAAAACCCCACTAGACACTCGTGGAGAGATCTTCACAATAAAAATTGATTTATTGGGCCTTATACGGAAGTTGTGACAAGATGTGTCCTTCAAGTGAACGATTCTAACAGAACAATTCTGGTGCGCAGTGTAGACGAACGAAGGATAAAATGGTGTTCACATGAGCCAAAAAAGTATTGGTTTTTTAGCTCGGCAGATGCTAACCAAGCTTATCTTGGGATGCCAGCGAACTACAAGGGCTCGACCAGCAAGCCTCCAAAAAGAGAGTAAACGTCATTGACAAGACGAGCTATCCAAGTGTTCAAGCATCCAAGTCAAGTAATTCAGCTGGGACTGATCGACGTTGCCGTCGTTGGGAGACATAGTGTACTCTTTTCCACCATTGTTAACTTCTCAACAGCAAAGGAGAATTAGAAGGAAAAAGTCATCTTCTAAGGAATTATGACCATCCAGGTAGTAACATATGGCTATAAGCTATCTGTTATACTAAATGGCTTTCTCGTAAGACGCTCAGAGATTCTGTTGCAGCCAAACTATACGGTTTTCAGGATTTTCTCATAGATGATGATACATTTTGTTTTTCCCATCTCCAGTAAGGAAGATAGTGAATATTTGTATGGGATGAGATTAACGTATAAGTATGCATTTTCTTACCTGCTCCCTCGTTTGTATTTCTCTTCTGATCAAAAGAAAATATGCAATTCAAGCAAAAACAAATATTAACCGGCATAACTGTCATCCTAGAGAAATGATTTGGAGTCGAATGAATGTGCTGATCGGTTTGTTAGTGGTAGCCTTCACATTACCATCGCCCATGCATCCTCGTCAAAAGGTGTCCCAGCGGGCTTGTCACAAGACTACGTGGCGCGTCTCCTGGTAGTGCATAGGCGGCCGAACGTGGAGCGGAAGTGGATTCTGTCTCTGTTTAACCGAACTAACTAATTTCTTTATTATGTCACATACATTTATGCATGAGTGGGTCGAAGGAGTCTATCCAGTTTCTTCAGCAAAACCCCACTAGACACTCGTGGAGAGATCTTCACAATAAAAATTGATTTATTGGGCCTTATACGGAAGTTGTGACAAGATGTGTCCTTCAAGTGAACGATTCTAACAGAACAATTCTGGTGCGCAGTGTAGACGAACGAAGGATAAAATGGTGTTCACATGAGCCAAAAAAGTATTGGTTTTTTAGCTCGGCAGATGCTAACCAAGCTTATCTTGGGATGCCAGCGAACTACAAGGGCTCGACCAGCAAGCCTCCAAAAAGAGAGTAAACGTCATTGACAAGACGAGCTATCCAAGTGTTCAAGCATCCAAGTCAAGTAATTCAGCTGGGACTGATCGACGTTGCCGTCGTTGGGAGACATAGTGTACTCTTTTCCACCATTGTTAACTTCTCAACAGCCTAAAGTTTTTTTTCGATTCTTTATTTAGTCTATAGTGGCAGTTCACTTCTTAGCCTTTAAATCTGTTCCGTTTATAAACGATGTGATTCGTCCGTTGCTCTCTTCACGAGCAGACGTGACCATAGCACACTTCCCCTTCTTTTTTTCCCTCCTCGATCTTTACCGAAAGTCCGCTTTCAGCGCTATTTTGTTTCCACAACTCATAAATTGTTATCAGTTATGAATACAGCTGGTTGACGATGTATATTACCATGTGCATCTGCAAACTACACCAGTGATTCTTCGAAGTGTCCTTAGGTGTTCACACTCTAATCCATAGTGCGAGATTTATTCTCCCTGAAAGGTCTCTCAAGCTGAGTATTAGAGGATTTCTCCCTGGAAACGTGGCTGTGAATAAACCAATGACTGCTGTTCTGATAGCAACTTTGTCGCAAGATACCATACCTTCTTCCGATGCAGAACCACCGACCGCCTGTGCTGAGGGAAACCCTATCATGACTTTCTCAGCATTTCAAGGAAAGCAACACTCATCCAGCATTCAACGTGTCAATGGGTGTGGAAGTACACAAATATTGATGGTGCAGGTAAATCCGCACATCCAGCCGAGTATCTAAGTGGATGTAGATTACAAGGTGAGGGAGGAAATGGGAGAAGTGTTGACCTTCGCACAGCATCTGATGAAGAGCCATCTATCTGTCTATCTATCTATCTAAATAAGGTCTGAATAAGGGCTTTGAGGAATGAACTACGTCTCTGGAGTTTTGTTTTGGCACCGGTGATAATTCAGAAGATATCATTTGAACTTCCTCGAACGGTACTTGAAATTTTAAACGTGGATAGCTACTCTTCCTCTTAGATACGTAAATGAACACGAGAAGCGGTGATTGAAAACACGGGCATTGAGATTTGAGCCCATCACCTTTTACGACGTGGTTTATATCGTCGCCCTCTTGTACAGTCCTCCTTTATGTGGTCGACTATTTTTATTTTCGGCGGGAATAAAAAATCGTGGTGTGATCTTCGTAATTAAATAAAAGTAAGACTCGTTTCTGATGTACTGTTTATGCTCAGTGAAACGAATACCTGTGGATGTCCAACTATGTGGTTGCGTCGATAAGTGAGTATAGTGAGTGAATTAGCACAAGATATGCGAAAATAAAGTAGAGAAAACAAGAGCTCCTTGAGGATTTAGTGGAGCAACAAAAGCAAGCACATGATTTCGAACTCACATCTTCGATTTCCGTATGGTTCCGTATGCATTGATTTAACTCGAATCTCGAACTAACTGGCGACAGTATGATACTAGTAGTATCGCCAATCTCGCAAATGAAAAGAGCAATTTGAGGTGCTCACCTAAGCCGACGACCGGTGATCATAATCGTATATACAAAGACGTCCGTTGATGATTGGGTGCAATGGAATGTAAGCGTGCGACAGAAAGACGAACGATTACATGGTCGGACACTTCAGTAGGATCCCTTGAAGAAACTATGATGTTTCTCGAGTTTTCTGTGCAGGGAAAACCAATTGTGCTGCTCTTGAATATCACAGACATAAAAGGATAATTTGATGTCTCACACCTATACCATTCAACGATTAACAGGAATTCGTTGAATGGCTTTCCTTCCAATCCATTTGTGGGTCCTAGCGTTCCTTTAAGCCTTGAACTTTTCGAACATCATTTTTAACTCACTGATGATTCCTGAAGATGTCACTGACAAGACGTCCAAGCTTTCGTAGGAATTTTCCATAAATACGTTTGAGATCCCTGCACTATTAGAACAACTTTACTATCCAATGCAATTCACAAAAATCGTAGAAGAAGAATATCATGCTCAAGGTGTATTATTCCACTTCTAGAGTCCTTTGATGAGAAGCAGATGGTCTTCGATCGAGTTTTCTTAAACGTGTTCGTAAGGAGCGGAGAAATTTCCATCCACAATGTCTTCGTCATACGCGCCTTGTCGTCACCGCTTTGTGCCATTATATAATAGATTTTCTTTCCAACTTGTGTGCAAATGGAATCTTCGCATGGAAGATGCCGGTGGTCGGTTCTACTACACTCTATGAAGGCACCATGGTGGTGTTTGAGAGTGCGAATCTTCTCTTTGATAGGATGTTATCATTCGAGAACTCCTGAGTTTCTCTAACTTATTCCCAGAACCGGCTCTCAATTTACTTCTGCACTGCATGGTTTAAAGTTTCCTTTTGAGCAATCACGAGGTTGTTGTTACAGCATTTATTCATTCACATTAGTAGACGTCTCGACGGTTTTGCTTTCTCCGGAGCCGAGAAAGACCAAATTAACAAAAAATTTGGTCAACCAAACAACTCCATAACCCCCACAAGAAAAAACAAAACCTAGGTTTCAATAGCATGAGAAACAACTCTCTTAAAAATTTCACCGTCCGTTTCTTAGTAGGTCTTCTAGTTATTTGATAGAGACCAGACGCACATTCTTACATGAGTGAAGAACGTGCTTGGGCCAGATCAAAAAATTAGCCTCAGGTATGGCGCGAAGTCAGACATGATCAAAGAGCACAACTGCTGCGGTTCATCCATGGATTTCCTGAATTCGTTCAAAAGGCTCAGAGAATCTTGACGGACTTCAGAAGAAAAATAGATAATAATAAAAAGGATGGTAAAAAATAGTATCATTAGTAACATAGTAGTAATAATAAAAAATAATAAAATAGCAAATAAAAGTTGAAACGCTGTGATTTTGACTGCAGCTTCAGCTTGAATGATTTCAATACCGGCTTATGCTTTCCAGATCACGTCACTCCTGATGGCACCGATAGAGTTGAAACATAACTCAGAGAAAGGCAAAGCAACAGCCTCGGTTAGTGCGCTGGATAGCACGTGGGCCCCGTAAAGGGTAGTCGAGGTTTCGAAGCCCGCCTGAGGTTCTTAGTTTAGAGTCTCATCATGGCGAAAAGATGTTCATAAATGTAGAAATTCAGTGTTCACGTTCAACCGAGGCGAAGTCATCAGAGTCGTTTTACCGGCAACGGATTCTGTGATCACTGTCTTTTTTACCGAGCAGTCTTTCGCCACGAAATGAGTTTGTCCAAGAAGTTTCTTGCAAAATATCAAATAAATGGCACACCTTTCACAGGACGCGTCCCAACATCTATGTTTGACAAGCTATCAACTGGACAAGAAAAGTGCGCTAACAAGCTTTGTGTGGCAGGACAGACCACTAAAAAGGAAATGCATTGAGTGTAATACACTTTGCCCACTTTGGCATCTTGCCCACGCACGCATTGCCTGCAATGCACTTTTGGTGAGTAGCAAACCACTAGTATACTAAAAATTGGAATCTAGCCAATATGGCGATCCACTCCTAATTTACAATTACATTGAAATGGAATTATGTTTAAAAAATTTTGTTAGGCGCACACGACTTTATTATGAATTTTTGTAGTCGCTAATGCTTGGCTGATTTACCCATCTACAGAGCCACGCTCGACGAGCTTGTGCTCGACTAGCCCCTAGAGCGAACAGAACCCACTGGGCTACTCTTGCACGCGAAAGGGAAAAATGGAGGATTTACTGGCGCCCTCTCGAGTCACTCGAAGATCAACGGGACTACAGGTGATACAGGTGAAACAGAGCCACGATGATTGGAGAGGAGTGCCACAGAAGGCTTTTCTAGCTGTGATATGCTTCTTTGTAGTCGTTCCACTGTGGAGAACTGTGAGGACTCTAGTATCCTATGATAGGATACGATGAGAATATATTCGACCAGCGTTCAACGACATTTCTTATGAAGGCGAAAATCCCCAGGCAGCAACTGAATACACACAAATCTGGAGATTAATCGTGGATTATGGATGCGAGGGAATTTTTCGAATGAGGCGCTGGGATTCGTACAATATGCGGCTTCAGTTTGTATAACGATAGGAATCACATGGATTGAATTGCTTCATAAATCAACCCAAGAGTGTTTTGTCTTTGTCATAAGTTTACACGATTTTGGTATAAAATTCACTATCAAGATTAAATTTAACTTTAAATTTCCGGCTCTGATGAAGACGAAAACGACGAAACGTTAGCCGAAAATAAATATAAATATCAACCTCGTGCAAGCTCATCAAAGGAAGAATACATATTGATTAGTCACACCGAGGTTAAAGGAAAGTCGGTTTCAAATTTTAAATTTTCACTTCAACAGACATATTTTAACTCCGCGCCGAAGCGTCACCCAGTATTGAATTGATCTTATTATGGAGAACCTCGTGTCTGCTCAAGAATTAAACCCTGACTTATTGAACAATGCCGTGGTTAATAGAAAGCCGGTTCATGGAATTGCTTCGTGATGCATCAATAAAATATTTCCGACTAGTAAAACGAGTCCTTTCAGTAAGACAAAAGATTTTCTCAGCTTTAGACAAAGGACGTGTTTTCTCCATCGCTGCCTGAAGGATGCAGTAGTCCAGTAATTCCTCAAAGGAAAACGACTACGCGAGCTATGCGGTCTACCAGAGAGCACCTTAAAAGATTCTCTCAGCTTTAAACAAAGGACGTGTTTTCTGCATCGCGGCTGCTCAAAGGAAAACGACTACGCGAGCTATGCGGTCTACCAGAGAGCACCTGCCAAATACTGGGCATCGAAATCCGACTACTACGTGTCTGTCTTCGATAAAAGCAGGACAACATGTACGCTCAACTGAAGAAGTGCGAATCGAAGGAATTCCATTGTATCCAGCATTTGGAGGAGAACATTGAGGCAGGTCAATATAGATTTGAAATTCTATTAGGTCGAATTCCAAGGTAACTTTAAACACAAAATTCTAAAATATGCTAAAAAAAATTAGTATAAACCAGTCTCAACAAAACAAGGGAACACCGTATACGAAAGCAGAGCGAGTCAAAATAGGGTCAGGAGCCAGAGAAGTCAAGGGTCACCGTATTAGGAGGCGTGACACCTCTGACATATCGCCCTCGCTGTTAGAATTGGGTCCAAGTATCTCTTCAGAGCAACCCATTTATAAAGAAACTTTGCATAGAACTGGATGCAGTCTGCATTGGCTTCAAGACAGACTACTTTTGAAGGTTAGACTAGAGGCCCTAGATAACAACGAAAAAGAGGATGTACGGACGTTATCACCACCGCTATTTCGTCGAACGTTCTTTGTCGGCAAAACCGCAACGGTGAAGCAGACCTCAATTATCGTATATTTTCAGACGAACCCTCAAAATACTTAACCACATTTCGCGAGAAAAATTTGGTTTAAACCACACGGCAGCTCAAAATGTGATAAGCACCAGGCTCGAGAATGTAATATAATCAAAAACGATTATACTATCAATTAATTGTAAGGGAAGAGAGTTCATAGTACTTCCTCGCGAAGTTATGATGTGGCGCAGTGGTTGGAGGCGCCACTGCGACACGCACGTGGAATACGCTCATGGCCCACCAAACCTTCCATCCCTCCGGAGTCGGCAAATTGGTATCAGACTTGTCTGGGAGGATAGCAGCACTGGCTCGATACATCGGCAGGTCACCGCGAGTCATTGTAAAGGCCAGATATGCATCCAAAGTTAGGATAGCGGAAAAATTTCTCCAAGGCGCTTCCTTTCATCGCGCATGTATCTAAAGCAGAACAGTGATTGGATCAAAGTGGCAAGCGCAACTTATTAAAGCCAACAGTTATTTCCCAAGCTAATGTTGAATTACCAACATGTTCCACATTTTATTTGCTTGTCAAAACTTACAAGTTGGTATCCACGGATGATGATGCGTCTGCTGATTCGTCGTTATTCAAGAGTAGATCCATTATTAGCGGCGTAGAAGGACCAGCGGATAAGGTGGTATGTTTTTTAAGCAACAACACTAATAATCCGGTTATTGAAACACATTATAGCCAGTCTTACGAGCACCCAGAAGCTCTTTTATGGTCTACGTAACACAACAGCGTGTACGTGGTGGATGCCCTATATGCAAATGTGTGGATCGACTCTGCTACGCAGGTCATCCTCGGACACTCTATGGAACAAGAAGGAGCAATAAACACGCTATATCCCTCACAACTCAGCAGTTGATGGCACACATAAAGCGGTGCCTAAACTACTCAATCTTAAGATGGTCCTAGAGCTTTTGCGCATGGATGAAAGGGCAGGCAATAGGAAACCAACCGGACTTTCTTATTGCCTTTATGTTTAGGCTGGAAGCACCAGCAACCAATCTCTGACCATTATTCAGCTGTAGATATGATAACTTTGTCATTTGCTCGACACAAGAGGAAATGGGCAAATGTTTTGAGGTGTTGACCGAGCAGTCAGAATTAATAGCATTCACGCGAGAGGAGGCGAAAGCAAACTGGCCTTCACTTTTGAACGTTCAAGTCAATCTATCCAAAAGCGCCTACAATATACGGTGGTGTCAAATACAAAGTTATAAAATCACACTGGCTCATCATCTCCCCTCACACTGCTCACACACAAAAACAGCGCTTGTAAGAAATATGTTTCGAACGGCCATTAGTACATGCACAGGAAGGGGCAGAAGCAAGGATCCCTGAAACCACTGCGGAAAATAGCTATTTTGAATGGCTACGAAATTATACTTCGCCATAGGATCGGAGGAACACCGAGGCTCCTAAACGAAAGGACTAGCAAGAATAAAGGCTCCCACAGCTATGAATAATTGTATGAAAACAGCTGATTTAGAGAAATCGGTAGCAATAGCTCAAATACCATGGAATACACTAAGACACTGGCTAGTTATTAGCCAACTGAATGACCATCTCTGTGAAATGCATAATTGCAAAATGTGCTCTCCCTGTCGGTGAAGACGGTGATTGCACGAGTTTGGGTTCGGAATACACAACCTCCTGTAATTCATGCAGGAACGAATGCATTGGAGAAAGGTGTATACCGCTCCGCTTCCGTATAAAACATCCAGTTCAAAAGTGCACCTACCTGGAGAGCACGAACGAAACATTTCACTAGGCGCGCATAGGGCGCGGAGACATAACGGAGAAGAATTTGAAGGAGAAGTCATTGTCGCTCCAAATAAATAAAAAAAAGTCTACGCGAAAAGTTATTGAGGCACTGTGTGTAAATTTGGAAAATCTAGAAACGAATTGCAAGGTGGAGTGTCATGTGATCACGTTTGACCTCGCTCCATGCCTCAGGCAGACTGTGGGGCGTGTCTCCAACAATAACTAGGACTACCATAGACAGCAAATCAGTGAGTCTTTAAAAGAAGCTGCTTACTATATGAATGAAATTTACGCATCGACTTTTTTTCTGGTGAAGTTATGAAAGTGTTTGACGGAGTAGAATGGCTGGCAATTTGGGATTACCAGGTTCTGGAGAAGACGGAGCCGCCGAGTCGTTCTGTGGCACTGAAAGAAACCTGCTATTTCCAACGTCTTCTTTGCTCATGAGTCGCGGAAATACTATGCTTAATAAAACGTCTAGTGATTGGCTTCCTATCTAGTTATGCCTATCTACCAGCCGTGCGACTACGTAGGTAAACCGTTTCCTGTATCGTCGACAGTAGAGCTAATGAATTGTTCACTGTGAGCTCCGCCAGGTAGTTCTGTGGTACTGAATGAAACCTGCTATTTCCTATGTCTTCTTTCCTCATGAGACGCGGAAATGCTATACTTAATAGAACGTCTAGTGATTGGCTTCCTATCTAGTTATGCCTATCTACCAGCCGTGCGACTACGTAGGTAAACCGTTTCCTGTATCGTCGACAGTAGAGCTAATGAATTGTTCACTGTGAGCTCTATCTGAACGCTGTGCGGTAACGGCATTAGCTCATCTGGTACGTCAACAACGAAAACAGTGACTGTGTCACCAAAATTATCGCATGACGATGAAAATCTGTGGTTAGACCATCATTGTGAAGTCAAGGAAAAGTTCAATTGAAGAATCAGTTTAGATAAGAGTCACTGTTTCAGTACTTCATTGGTTCAAGCTCAATCGATCTCTTATAGGGACCAATTTGGTGACGATGTCGTGCTTGTGCATCGACAGTGGCCGAACACGGCTTTGAGCACAGAAATAGCATTCTCCAAATTTCCAGCTCGCTCTTCAACATTACATGAGATCATTGATTATATTGAACGTTCATTCACGTCATATTCATTTCTATTTAATTATGAATTTAATACTTAATAACAGCAGATTTCCGTATGATAGCCCAGTATTGTCTTGTTTATAGCGGTAGTAAGTCGGCCGACGTAACTGCTCGTCCAACTTCGTTTTCGCACAACTCTGTGAACGTACCTTATGAAATAAATTGTTATATTACCTTACAGTATTTCATTCGCTAGTGGACAAGAGATTTGAACGCTGTCTTTAAGACTATTTTATAGTGATTTAAATAAAGCTAAGGATAGAGAGTTCCGTGCTATTACGAAATTTCAAAGCACCGCCGACGGCCGGGCATCACACGATCAAACTGAATGTGGTCTGACATAAAGGTTAAGGCTCTGTCGTTTTGATGATTTCAATGAAACTAAGAATTGAAAGATCCAGGCTACTACCTAATTTCAATGCAATGTCGAAGACGCGCCCAATGTTGGAGAAGCCTTCCATCTCTCCGGGGCCCGCAAACTGGTACCAGACTTGCCTGAGGAGATGGCAGCACTGGCTCAATGCACCTGTAGTACACCGCGAGTTATTGTAAAGGCGAGATATTCATTTGATCTCCTTCAAAAGATGCTTAATAAAGTCGAATGCATGACGCATCCCTCAAGGATTTATGAACGCCGAGAGCTTCACCCCTATTTTACTGCGGAAGGGGGACATCACACAATCAAATTGAATGCGTTCTGACATGAAGGTTAGGATTTCGACTCTTTCGCAGAATACTACTAGCAGGAGAGAAACTCTACGATCCACCAGAGCTCTAACGATAGTGGTGGGATCGTTTTGAGGAATGAATGACAGATATACGGTAGAGAGTTGGTCACCCATGAGGCAGAAGTTTGTCCAAACACCAATTATGCGTTTTTTGAGAGTGATCATTTGGACTGAGAGAAAACTTAAGTAAACATGTTGACAAACACCAAGAAACTAGTGAAAAATGAAAGATGGAGCAAGCGAGAAAAGTAAAAAACGAAAATATGACATTGTTATAGGTGAACATTTCTTGCTTACACATCTTGAAGTAACTTCCATGACCGACTTTCTATTAACCTCGGCATTGATCAAGTAATCATTTGTATTCTTGTTGAGCAAACGCGAGGTGTTATTATTATTCTTTATTCACAAATAAGCTGACGTTTCGGCGGACTTCGCCTTCTTTAGAGCCTGGAAAGGTCAAGTTGACAGGAATCTACTCGGTCAAACGCCTCCATAACCAAACAAAGAAAACGCTAAACCAAGATTTCAACCACAATGAACACAACTTTGCGCACCCACCGCTTTCTATGAGGCTTCCACTGAGTATGTCTAGTGGAGACCAACCGCACAGAACTCACATGAGCAGTGTCTTCGACTTGAACATCACTGAATCGAATTTTGTCATCGTGGAAAAGCCAGCAGACCTAGTTAGTAGTCATAAATTACAAAAATAAATGTCCGTATCCATTGAAAGAAAACAATGCAATATTTTATTTGGGAATAGTGTTTGGTTTGGTCAAGTACTGCCCTTTACTATTTTACGATTCGTAAGGCTCATTGCGACTAGAGTACTTCATTACATATGTATTTACTCATTTGTTAATCTATGCATATTGTCCTTAATGATTTCGCACTTCGTAATAGCTGGATCTGTTGGGGTGCGTAGATGCAGTGGCCAACACCTCGGGAGACCATTCCCTCAGAGTTGGGTCACCTAAGCTATGAAAACGTTCGTATGCCATGGCAGAGTTTTGTGAAGTACTCAGTCTCTTACAACATAGAACAGCTAAAGAGAAGTGGGGTTCAGCACAGGGGTGAGGTTGCAATAGTACCTATGGATTGACAGATGTAAAGATGGAACATTTCACAAAAGGATTGATTATGCTAATGCAAGTTCTCCTTCCCTTCGAACTCTACTGGATATCTTGGAGGAATATCGTTCTTTTTTACCAAAGACAAATAGAATCTCTTAAGAATAATTTTAGCATGTTTATCACATATTTATTAACGGAAAAGAGACTTTAAAAACATTCTTGAGAGGAAGAAATAAAAGCACTTAGGGATTTTTGGGCAAGGAAAAAAGGCATCCTTAAGCAAAGAAATTAAACGGAACTTACTCTTGGACGTGGGCTTCCTAACAGAACACAATCCTTCCAACGGAACAACGGCCCTTCCACCCACATGAACTCGAACGTCACCAAACGCCTATTCAATACGGAAATTTTACAGGAGTATTTTATAGTTATGGTAGCTAAAACGCACAGCACTAGGGAGATTTGAAGGAATTCCTTCTTTGATAAACACTAAAAGTTTTCTAATTCTACAGTACCGAAACATCACTAAAAACTTTACTAAAAATCGTTTGGTGTCTGTTTCCGACCAAATTGACTTACTTTAAGAAATTCTGGTGCATGGTTCCATGGATTGTGAGCGCATTTGCTGTTTGGTATCTCATAAGCGAGATGATTGACCTGCTGAAAACCAATAGTTATTGATCGCGTCATGTGTGCACGAAAAGTTAGTAGTGGTCCAGAATCTAGATGGACAGACACGACAATTAACATCTGAACTTTCCAGAAGAAGAACTCTACACATTTTTTTTTGGAGTTGTGGACAGAGTAAATACTAAATGAATACCGTATGCTGCACTTAATTTACCAAATAAGTATATTTTTGCAACTATGAACTAAAAAGTGTTGAAAACAAAGTTCTGTGGAAGAGCTGGAAACATTTAAAATATTCTAATAAGCCTTTCTAAGCCGAAATATTTAATTTGAATATTTCTTGTATTTTAGTCTTCTTCTGAAAGCCGGGATAACTGAGGACGACGGCAATCAACTGCATAAAAGACGATAGTTCCATAGATTCTTTCATACGATGGTACGTCAATGTCTGAGTGAATAGTAAAGTTTCCCGGAATCAGTACAGTTTCCGTTTGACTGGTATGTTGATGGCTGGGCTAGATTTTTTCAACATTTGGATTACTAAGGCCGCCGCGCTAGGTCGCACCTGGGTCATCGCCACTGGTAACTATAGACCGATGTTCATTGGAGATTTGTAACCTCTGGACTTTACCTCAGAATGGCGACGATTTCTAGCAATGATTTACTCCGGATACGGCATCTGAATGAATAGCTCCTTGTCAGTTTTGGTGAGCCTTTCAATTGGATGAGTGCACATGAATACTATCTTGTCACTATTAGGTATCTAACAACGGATCATCAACTATGAATTAAAGAAACACGTCCAAAACGAATATCGAGATAAGCCCCAGTTTAAAAATTAGCAAATGAAGTCGAATGCATGGCGCATCCCTCAGGGATTAATCAACGCCGAGAGCTTTATTCTTTTTATCAAAGCCTTCCAGGCCTCGTGTAAAAATACCTTTGTTAGTGGGCTATACTGTTGAATTGGTCGATATAGATGGTCACTGCAGTCCACATTCAGATTACTGCAGCTGCGTGGAGGTGGTCGAGGTGAAGAGCTATTCATCTTAGGAGGATCTCTCACCTTAGGAGGAAGTCTAACGTTATATTAATATCCAGGGAATGTATATGAAATAAAGGACTGGCTGGTAAGGAAAGAAATGAACGATCGATTAAATAGGATACAAGCAGGCAAATGATCTAAAAATAAAATGAAGCAACTCAAAACAGAATCATAGAGAATCATTCATTCCTTCGTACCGGCGGGATCTGATTTACTTTCACTTCTTTTTTTTACTTACTTGGATATTTGGATGGCTCGACCTTATTGGTGTTGCCGGCCCCAGCACAACCTCCATTTTTCGGAGTTCTGCTGGTTTAGTTATAGTGGCTCGCTGGAGTCCCGAGATCAGCTTAGCTAAAGTCTGGGCCAGGTCGTCACCACCACAGGCTGTTGTCGCCCTTGTGGATTAGAGGGAGACTTGCCACCACGCGACTAGTTTGATACCAGAACGGTAGTGGATCATGGTAATGGTTTCCGTCTAACTAGGCTTCCTAATAGAAACGCCGGGCTCTTTGTCAGCTTGGGAAACCCTGGTGAGGGGGTCAAAGCCCCCGCTATACATTGGGGTCTGACACCTTGGATCACCTCCCAGCCACAATGAGGGGGTAAAACTGTTGGGAGGTTTCTTTTGTTTTACTTCGTAAAATGACTTAGTTATCACTATTGACGGAAAAACAGAAACTGTCCAGAAATCGCAAACAATTAGTAAAACGACGTATAACTTCATATTTACTACCACAATGATGCTAAAATAAAGCTGTTTATTATGCAAATGCAAATTTATGTTTTAAGCCTTGTCTGATAAGGCTATAAAAGCCTTTGGCTGAGTAAATCGCACGACAATTTGACCTTTCTAGGATCCGAGGAAGGCGAAAGGACCGAAACGCCAGCTATTCTACACTAATAAATCCAAGGATATCAACCACGTGTTTGCTTAACAAAAGTAAAAGGATAAACAGCATACGTTTACTTCCACACAATAACACACAGGAAGAGGAAGAGGTCTTCTACCGAGGAAGACAGAAGAAAAAAGCTGCTCTGAAGAAGACGATTCTGCCGAAACGTCAGCTACGATTGTGTTGTATGTGTGTCATTGTATGGAAGTAAACGTATACTGTTTAAAAACCTCGCGATTGCTAAAAGAGAAAACGACGAATTCATAATCCAATGCCGAGGTTAATAGAAAGTCGATCCTGGGTACTATTAAAAGGATAAATCTCTCGACGTTGGTCAATCCCTTAGGGATGCGCCATGCATTCGGCTTCATTAAGTATCGTTGGAGATGATTGAATGCACGTCTGGCCTTTACAATGACTCATGGTGGCCAACTGAAGTATACTGCCAGTGCTGCTATTCTCCCAGGAAAATTTGGTGTCAATTTGACTACCCTGTAGGGATAGAAGGCTTGGTGAGCCACGGGCGTGCGGATCGATTCCACGTGTATGTTGCAGGGCGCCTCCGACCACTGCATCACACGCGTGTTTGCCTATCGAAGAAGAACATTGAATTACCAATCAATGCCGAGGTTAATAGGAAGTCGGTCCTCGGAAAACACTGAGATATTCGAAAAACTCAGACCTCAGGCCGAGTGCTTTATTCTTTATTCTTATATTCCAATCAATAATTCCCGCTTCTAGAGGACGGATGATCACCGAAGAAGTAAATTATCTTGTAATAGCACTCAGGATTGACTTTCGACTTTAAAATATCTTGGATGGGTAATATATGAACAACCGTCATGTATTCCTTGGTGCCTGAGCGACACATTTCTGTGAAATCGTGTACACGGTGTAATTGTTTTTACGTTTAGACGAAAGCTTTCGTTACCGTGTTGTTCATCGTATTACTTGACAATCTACCGTTCTCTAGCTGGAAAGAAGGAAAATCACAGTGCAGGAAATTCACTCTTAACACAAATACGAGAATCAAACGATTCGTCCGCTGTGTCACCTGTGAAGTGTCAATCGTAAAATATTAAGAACCGACACTATTGAGATTCTAGCTTTCTCCGTCATCCAGCACAGCTGACCTATGAGAGCCGCCCGCTCGTAGGATCCGGATAGCATCACATTTCTGACTGAACGTCATTTTTTTGTTCCTTTCGACGAGAAAGTAACCATAGGAAATTCCACGGACTATGGCTCTCTTCGCTGGGCTTTCCGGATAGAAACGTCTAGCTCCTTGTTGGCTTGGCTGATCGTCAGGGTGAGTGGGAACTCTACACCAAGGAATCCCCTGATCCACGATCACCTGTCAGACCATTAACGCCGATGCCAGGTTTTCGTTAAATAGAGGAGTCATAAGAAACTTAGCCGTACTATAAAATAAATTTGAAAAATTATCAAAATCTGAAAAATAACACTAGAAAGCGGTAAATAAAGAAAACGAACGATTTTCGACGGATTTTCAAGTAGTTTATTCTGAGATTAGTAATTATATAGAAAAGGAAAAGAATGAATTAGGAGCAAAAACAAAGAAGGGTTGATTAGCTTGAAATCGACATTGTCATTTTGAAGTCTAACTATAAGTGAAGCTATGTCATAGGAACCGTCGCCGTTCCGGAAGAAATTTGGTGGCAGTGTGATACTCCTCCGTTTAACCCATCCACTGAATGTGGAGGCAACCTCAGTGCGCCCTGGTACAAGGCTTTTCGGAACAACATGGAAAAAAAGTGCTCCCAAACAAGTAGGCGCACTTAACCCTGTGTTATTTTCGGTGAAAATGAGCGTATGAAAACTCAAACGAGTGAATATTTGAATGGTTTTGTTGAGCGTTATGGGTTTACGTTACTATTGAAAATGCAGTCTCGTCACTTTTTATTCACTACCAACTTTTTTAATGGCAAGCCATTATGTGAGATATAACCATAAATAAAAGAATAAAGCCCTCGGCGTTGATCAATCCCTATGGGATGCAGAGATATTTACAAAACTCCGGACCGCTGGTGTCTGCGGTGGAGACCGAATTAGCTATTATTCTTCCTGTGGACTAAAGCGTTCACCACCACACCACGCGAGTCCTTTGTCACGACTTTCTCTCAGCTGTGTTATTGACTTACGTGCTAGCACCAATCACCCGTTAACGGGATTGATGTGTGGAGCCCAAATAGGCATTGAACCAGTTGAGCTCAAACTATGTTGTAAATCACTGATAGCCCGTCAATTTCGTGACTTGTTTATTTACTACCTACCCTTTTTAATAGCAGGGTATTATGTGTGCAAAAACTCATCAAAAAGCAACGAAGCGCACTGACTAGCGATCTCATCCAGTATACGCATGATGACTGGTTCAAGCCCTCAATTGGACAATCAATTCGCAATAACTCTTCTGGGTTGGAAAATTGATAACAGACCTGCTTGGAAATGCTCTCGCCTATAATGGATACCTGGAATCGTTCTAGCAGAGCTGTTCGAGGATTCCAGGGAAGAAGGGAAGGCTCAGGTCCGCCCACTCAATGGTAAATGACTGATCATATAAATCAAATTAATACATTAATTCAAAGTGTTCATCCCGTTTACTTGACTTCGACAACTTTCTAGACGAATTAAAGAAATGATTCATAAAAAGAAAATCGAATAACTCCTTAAACAGCACTTCTTATTCAGTAATAGAGATTAAATACGAGATAAGACGGTGGACTATGATAAGATTATGTGGTACTCCACAGTATAATCTTCATCAATTTCCTTTAAATCAATACAAATCAATCAAATGAAAAGTAGTGACGAAAATAGTTGTCGGCTGACATAGAGAAGGATGAACAAGATGCTGTGTGGATTGAGTGAAGAACAAACAACACTAAGAAGACGCACGGGCGGAAATGAGAAAAGAATGTCGACAAGACATGGGAAGTGCGTGTGCAGAAGAAGTGTGACGCAGAGCAACAGAACCGGAAAAATGACGGAAGAGATACTGTTTTTACGAAAATTAATAAATCTTGTTTTTAAGAAATTTTAATCCCAGTCATATAAAACTGAGAGATGGAATAGTATATATATATATTAGGTTTCCCTTTTTGAACAACAACACGGTCTTGCTCGTCTTTCACTGGGTAGGGATCTCGCATTCAGACAAGTAACGTGTGAAGAGCCGAGCCAGTGTGCTTACGAGGACTGGCTGAAGGTTCCTCAAATGTTCTGATCTTATCCTGTCCGGACCTGGTGCTGTTCGATTTTTCACCGACGAAATGGCATTCGGATTTCGGAAGGCAGAACCGGTGGTACAACATATCCATCCTCTTTTATTTTATAAGACGGGAGGTGGACGTGGCTATCGAAGAGATCTGAGTAGTAATCGCGGATGATTTTCTCCATTGCCTTTCTGGACGCTGTTATTGTTCCGTCTGGGCGTAGGAGTGCAATCATCTTGGTCTTGTAATTGGCAAAGCTTCAGCGGGCTTTGCGAATGCTTTTTCCAGCCTCTGCAGCTTCGGCCATTACTGCTGCTCTTCTCTCTTTAAGGTTTTCTTTTACCGCCTGCCTGCATTGTTTCGCAACTCGGACGTTAGTTCGCGGTTGCCTGCAGCTCGTGCGATTCAACGCTGGCGTATTAGCTCGGGAGTTTCTGGAGACACGTCTCTTGGTGACCTTCGAACTCTCAGGTTTCATGGCACTAACGTCAAAATGTTCAACGAACCGATCATATTCCTCGTCGACGTTGTCGGCAACGGCATCTTCACAACAGTCGACTAATGAGTTGAATAAGTCTCAGTTTGTAGTGGTATTGATATCTCCAATGGTGACCCTGAGGAATGTATAGAACCTCTCCAAGTCCATGCAGAACGCTTCGTCTTCTTCTTCGTCATAGTTCGATGTTGGCTCGTAAACGACGAAGATTGTCAAAGCCGGTGTTGATCCACATCTTTTTAATCGTAAACGTCCGATTCGGGTTGTAAGCTGTTCGAAGGGGGTTGGTTATACTCACGGGTAGCTTGCCAGGCTCTCCCAGAGTGGACATGAAGCTTATTTGTTGAAGGTGACTCCTAACTGTCTCCCATATACTTATCTGTGACTTGATTGCAGGCTTTTGGCCGAACGGACTCGTAGAATACAATCCGCATAATAAAAGGATAAAAAAAGGATAAAGCTCTCGGCGTTGATCAATACCTGAGGGATGCGCCATGCATCTGACTTCACTGAGCATCGTTGGAGGTGATTGAATGCATATCTGGCCATTAGAGCGACTCATGGTGGCCTACCGCTGTATCGAGCCAGTGCTGCTATCCTCCCAGACAAGTGTGGCACCAATTTGCCGATCCCAGAGGGATGAAGGTCTTGGTGGGCCCGGAGAGTGGGGATCGACTCCATGGGTAGTAAAGAGCGCCTCCGACCACTGCGCTAAACGTGCCTCTTGTGATGTAAAACCAGGAGATTCGAAAATTACGAGCAATATAAGATCCAAGAACCATACGAAGAGTAAAGGAAAACTCACTAAACACTGAACGTTTTTTCCAAGCTTTTGCTTCCTGATCAACTGAAATGTATGTGCCCATAGATCTGATTCCTGTCCGATGTCGTTGTTTCCCAAAAGCTAATATCCTAATCATAACGAAAACTTGAATAAGAAACAGAAGATAATAAAAATAGACTATCATATTTAAAGTACACTGATGGCAATTTAATAAGCCGATTTTATCGTAAGAGACGGTGTACGAGTATGTAAATATTTGAGAAGTTCAAGCAACAACAAATCCAAAGAGCGTGAGTTTTGGGAGAAAGCTTTAAAAATGACAACATGGGTAGATTGCAGAAGGAAGCACAGAACAATATGGACAACTTTGCTCATAAGACCAGAAAAACAGAAACGATACCTCCAAACTCACCGGTGGGTGCTCCAAGGAAGGTCCGAAGAACTTGGTGAAATACCAAACGCCGATATTTGCTGATCACTCTTTCGCTTCCTACCTCTCTTTTTGGGTACATTTGAAGTGAATACTGGTCCTTAGTAGTCAAGGAGTCCCTACTCAGTACGTAAAGATTCTTCGTGAGCTATACAATAATTTCACAACCAAGATTTCACCATTCTACAACGATATTAACGTTGACGTCAAAAGAGGTCATCGAGGATGTAGTGAAGAGAACAAAGAACACCCGACTCCGTTCCCACCTTTTCGACTCATTCGACTCAACGGTTCTTCCTGCCCTAACATAAGCGTCAGGAACCTGGTTGCAACCTAAGCAAGATGAAAGATCACTCAGCGTTATCGAACGCGCAGCCGAAAGGACAGGGACAGTGAAAAATGGAGGATTTAGTGGCGCCCGCTCGACTCCCTCGACGATCAACGGGACTGCAGGTGATACTACAGGTAATTAATGAGGACCAAACTTTAAAATAGACGCCATATTGATTAAAAAGGCTACTCACCGTGCTGTTAAGTGTGGGACTGGCCCACGCTTTATTCACGTGGGGTCCCAAGCGAGACACACCCAGCGGTCAAAATATTGTGAAAAAATGGCCAGGTTATGTGTAATAGTGAAGCATTCGTCTTTCCAGTTCATTTTTAGATTTTTAGAATTTATCCAGAATGCCTCAAGAGTCTTGCCCGTTGATGTTTTCGATTCTTGCGCTAGGATCCGGACACTCACTTCAAAATTATGCCCATTGCGCTTTTGTGCCCTACCTGTACCTGGAGGATTGCTTTGACGAATCGCGACCCAACGTGAACAATGCGTGGGTCAGTCGCACCCGTCGCAGCACGGTAAGTAGTCTTTTTGATCACTACGGCTTTTATTTGAAAATTTGATCCTCATTAGTACTATAAGTATTCCACCGAATATAAGACCACTGTTACATAAAATACGTCGAGGCTCTGAAAAAACCGAAATCGCCGAAACGTCAGCCATCAACCAACAACACTCATAGCAACTACGACGACAACAACAACAGCAAAAACAACAACAACAACGAACACCTGTATCAACCACGCACCGACTCAAAAAGATCAGTTTGTAAGATAGTATAAACAAATGTGTACAACTAGGTATTTCACTTAAAATCAGTGTATGGAACAACGATAAAACATTATATAAATAGTCACAAAATGATCGATATTCGGCTTTACATCCTCAAATTCAGCAGCACTTTCCATCATTTCAATGGGAAAACTTGATCGATCTGGTTCTAAAGCTCTGTATACCTGAATCGCTTGCACGGCGATTTATCCTGAAAGACAAGGAGGAAACCTTGGAAAACTAGAGCTTTATCACAATCAAATGGGAAAAAAAACTCCTAAATTAATCAGAACCACGTGTTTGCCAGAAGTTACAAACATCTGTAGAGCACCCAGGATCGACTTTCTATTAACCTCGGCATTGAGTTATGACAGGTGAAAAAAGCGGTGGGTTTTTTCGAGAAGCCGTAGACCTTGTAATTATCGCTCAGATTTTCATCTTTCTGTTTGTGCTGTTGAAGTGTTTGACCTAGTAAGTTGCGTATTGGTGTACCCTTCCAGGCTTTGAAGAAGGCGATTCTGCCGAAACGTCAGCTACGATTGTGTTGTGTGTTATTGCATGGAAGTAAACGTATGTTGTTTAATAACCGCGCGACTGCTGAGAGAGAAAACGACGAATTCATCTGTAGAGCTTTCTAAGGGAAGACCTTTACCGGGCTAAAAAAATTTCCGCTTTCAGACATCTTAAAATGTTCACTATTGATGTTCAAGTCGAAAAAAGTACATTATAGGAACAAAGAAAGGAATGAATTGGAAGTTGTATTTCATATCATTCAAAACAAAGCCTTCCCTGCATGGATACTTCGAGGCCTGGTGGTAGTACGTTGTTTGAATTTCTTGCACACCACTGTTTTGGTTACTAATCTGCTCAAATAAATTCGAAAAGCAACCAAAATCGTCCGAATATTGGGAGGGAAGGGAAACAATGCTGTAAAGCGTAAAGATTATTTGTGCGGCATTGTACTTCATCGAACAACGTTGACGTGATTGACTGCATATCTGACTCCCGCAAAACTCATTCGACTTACAGAAGCTTAGCGATATGTCACGTCACTGTTCCTATTCTCCTAGACAAGTCTGACACCCATCTGCCGAACTTGGAGTAATGCAACCCTTGATGAGCCTTGCGTGGAATCGAACCAGCGACCGATTCGGTGTCATGAAGAACACCTCTAGCCGCTGCACTACATGCTCTACAAATAATGTCGTATCAAGAGCTAATCCAATTTCGACCTCCTATGCTAAACATCCTAATTAGGTTATTTAATAGAAAGACCCCCACCCCCCTCCAAATTTCCCCACAAGAACAGAAAATGACACCAATTAGTTGGCACCGGTAACACGTTTGATACGCACGACAATAAAACCAACAGGTTTGCTACAATTCCATAAACGAAAACAGCTTAACTGTCCCAGTTTCCATTGAACTGACAGTTTCTTATATAGTTGTAAACATTATGGTGTAAGGAAAGTGGTCCTATAGGAACAAAGAAAGGAATGAATTGGAAGTTGTATTTCATATCATTCAAAACAAAGCCTTCCCTGCATGGATACTTCGAGGCCTGGTGGTAGTACGTTGTTTGAATTTCTTGCACACCACTGTTTTGGTTACTAATCTGCTCAAATAAATTCGAAAAGCAACCAAAATCGTCCGAATATTGGGAGGGAAGGGAAACAATGCTGTAAAGCGTAAAGATTATTTGTGCGGCATTGTACTTCATCGAACAACGTTGACGTGATTGACTGCATATCTGACTCCCGCAAAACTCATTCGACTTACAGAAGCTTAGCGATATGTCACGTCACTGTTCCTATTCTCCTAGACAAGTCTGACACCCATCTGCCGAACTTGGAGTAATGCAACCCTTGATGAGCCTTGCGTGGAATCGAACCAGCGACCGATTCGGTGTCATGAAGAACACCTCTAGCCGCTGCACTACATGCTCTACAAATAATGTCGTATCAAGAGCTAATCCAATTTCGACCTCCTATGCTAAACATCCTAATTGGAACACCACATAGAAAGACCCCCACCCCCCTCCAAATTTCTCCACAAGAACAGAAAATGACACCAATTAGTTGGCACCGGTAACACGTTTGATACGCACGACAATAAAACCAACAGGTTTGCTACAATTCCATAAACGAAAACAGCTTAACTGTCCCAGTTTCCATTGAACTGACAGTTTCTTATATAGTTGTAAACATTATGGTGTAAGGAAAGTGGTCCAATCAAGTGATGTGGAAAGAGAGTGTAGTCGAAGACGTTAAAAGGTGGATAGTTCTGACAGCTGTATTGTACTCTACAGTTTTGTACTCGTCATATTATCATAGAAAATTAAATAGTTCAAAAAAGAGATTATAACTACAACGATACTGAAATATTTGCAAAACCGGACCATAGGTGCCTGTGATAGGGATGGAACCTCGCTATTACCCTTTCCAGGAGCTAACGTGTTCACCACCACCGCACCTTGAGGGTTCTTCCCTCGCCCAAAAAAGGTAGAAACGAGTATTAAATGCGTACAAAACGAGTATGACCAAGTGATGAAAACGTGCTAAAAAAATCCGGTACTGATTTCCAAATCGCTCTTTCCAATTCTTTTACCGACTGAGATATCATTCCGATCCGGCTCCACTGCCAATTTATAAAATGCACTTTGACAACTGAAAGGGCAGAAAACCAAATCAAGAGTTAGAATAGAAAAAAGAGCGGAGAACGAACCAGTGAAAAACGAAAAATGGGAAGTGAAGTGTTCCTATCTTTTCATAACAAAACTGTGTAGGGTAATGCCACATTCGCTAACCCAACAAAAATGCTAAAAAAGGGCGGTTCACTACAAAAATCCTGGTTGTTTAACAGAAAAACGATCACGATTCATCAGTGTAAGTAAACAGGAAAAACAGTGAATACGCACTGCTAACTGTTACTGAGAGTAACTGCGCAATTATTGTAAGTAAAGGATTGCGAAACAGTGAATTTAGCTCGCTCCGAAATCTGATGAAAGAGGATTCAACACCCTATTAAGCATATACTCAATGGAAAAATATTACTTGGATAAATGGATGGCCCGTCCTCACTGCTTGTGCTGGCCCTAGCATAATCTCCATTTTTCGGAGTTTTGTTGATTTAGTCATTGTGGTTCCTTGGGGTTTCGAGGTTAAAGCTAAAAGGATAAAACTCTCGGCGTTGATCAATCTCTGAGGGATGCGCCATGCATTCGACTTCATTAAGTATCGTTGGAGGTGATCGAATGCATATCTGGCCTTTACAATGACTCCCGGTGGCCAGCCGATGTATCGAGCCAGTGCTGCTATCCTCCCAGACAAGTCTGGTACCAATTTGCCGACCCCGGAGGGATGGAAGGCTTAGTGGGCCATGGGCGCTGGAATCGATTCCACGTGAGTGTCGCAGTGGCGTCTCCAACCACTGCGCCACACGCTCCCTAGTTTCGAGGTTATTCAGGGGTTTCGAGGTTAGTCAGGCTGAAGTGTGCTCCAGGTCGTCACTACCACAGACAGCCGCTGTAGATCAGAGAGATATTTGCCACCATGCAACTAGTTTAATGCCAGAATGATGGTGGTTCCTGGTATTGGTTCACTCTTAGCTTTGGTCCCAGATGGAAACGCTCTACCGGTTGGGATGAATCCCCTCTTTGTGCATCGCAGTCCGACATCGAGGAACGCCTCTCAGTCATGAATGATAGTCCGTAAATCGTTGGAAGGAAGGAAACGTATTAAAGAAAGCTTACTTGTAAGATAAACACCAAAGTACACTCTGAATTTAGGAATGGAAACGCTTAAATCCTTCGCAATACAGAACATCCCGCCCCAGGCCGTAGCTTTAAACGTAAGATTTCCACGATGAAGCAGTTTTTTTTCGGATTCCTAACTTCTCTCGATAAGGACAAAACTAGAAATGGAGGAATCTCAAACAGCATAGTTAGATGTACACGTGCACTTTTTCCTAACACCTTTCCAAAAAACACATTGTAGCGACATCTTTGAGGTAACCACGAGGTAATGGCTTTACCTGAGGTGTTGTTGATAACATAGCCGGACGAAAGGACTGGTCGATTTTCCCAAGATGACTCGATGGTGGATTTAAATCTACCATAGGAAGTGGAGATTCGGGCACCATCGATTGCGACAGTGGTAAACATGGTGGCGATCTAGGTATCTGGGTATCAATTTCATCGGAAGGCTCTAAACCACATAAACCAACCATATGTGCTTTATATAAAAACTGTACCGAACGAAAAAACACGATTTAATACAAACCAGAATACGGACAATAGAGATCAGCGAAGCAACTTGGCAACGATAGAGCTTGTTGGAATATGGGTGGCAGTGAAGCCACATACCAAACACATACGAGTAACTCCTTGTTACTTTTCTCCAGAACACACAACGGCACAACACGTTCCGAAAATTTGGACAGAAAACTTTTCGTATATGTTTGGATGATTAGACAAAAACACATAATGGACGAGAGGGAATTAAATAGACGAATTCGCAAATTTTGTACGAAAGTAACAACGTATTTCCAAAAAGATGACTAACAGCATATACCACCTGTGTCAATTATGTGAAAATGGCTGTGAAAGGATAAAGGATAGAGCTCTCGGCGTTGATCAATACCTGAGGGATGCACCATGCATTCGACTTCATTAAGCATCGTTGGAGGTGTTTGAATGCATAACTGGCCTTTACAATGACTCGCGGTGGCCTACCGATGTATCGAGCCAGTGATGCTATCCCCCAGACAAATCTGGCACCAATTTGCCCACTCCGGAGGGATGAAGGGCTTGGTGGGCCTGGGGGTGGAGATCGACTCCAAGGGTAGTGAAGGGCGCCCCCAACCACCGCGCTACACGCGCCTCTTAGGTTGAAAATGGTGTTGAGACGATAAAAATTTAGTACAGACAGCAGCAGTCATAGCGTACTGCACCAAGCTCAAAAACTTTTTTTTTTAACTACATGAATCTATAAAGGGAAGAAAAAATAAAAGAAGAATGGGACTGACAGATTTTCTGCAATAACTATTGCAGAGGCCCGTGTGGCGCAGTGGTTCGAGCGCCACTGCGGCGCGTACGTGAAATGCGCTCATGGCCCACCAAGCCTTCCATCCCTCCGGGGTCAGCAAATTGGTACCAGACTTGTCTGGGAGGATAGCAGCACTGGCTCGATACATAGGCAGACCACCGGGAATCATTGTAAAGGTCAGATATGCATTCAATCACCTCGAGCGATACTTAATGAAGTCGAATGCATGGCGCATCCCTCAGGGATTGATCAACGCCGAGAGCTTTATCCTTTATCCTTTAACTGTCGCAGCCTTGAAAATACAGTTTTACTTTGCTCTAACTTTTACAGCAGAAATAGCTGCACTTTAAAAGTTGTTGAAGCTAAATGGAACAAAGACTACGTGAAAGTAATAGATAGATTGATATGGATAGTAAAACAAACTTTTATCTTTCATGGTGCAATTTGGACATGGATTCTCATTGCTGACATGGCAAACGTTGTAAGGTCGCGAAATCTGAATTGAGTTTTACAAATTCAAGATTCCTGTCAACGGTTTACCGCCTCATCGTGGCTGGAAGGTGTGCCTGGGTGTCAGTCTGTGATGTACAACATGACAATTCATACTCTCAGCAAGGTCTCCCAAGCTGAGAAGGAGTCCGACGATTCCACCAGAAAGCCCAGCTAAGCGTAACCCAATACCAAGATTCACCACCGTCCTGATATAAAACTAGTCGCATTGTGGCAAACCTCTCTCTGATACACAAGAGTGACGACTTGGGGCAGACTTTGGATAAGTTGACCTCGGGATTCCATAATGGCTAAACCAGCAAAACTCCAAAAAGGTAGTAATTATGCTGGGTCCCGCATAATGAGTGAGGACCGGCCATCCAAGTGTTCAAGCAAATAAGTAATTCAACTTTATAAAGCTGCCATAATAACATAAAATGCCCACTCCGGAGGGATGAAGGGCTTGGTGGGCCTGGGGGTGGAGATCGACTCCAAGGGTAGTGAAGGGCGCCCCCAACCACCGCGCTACACGCGCCTCTTAGGTTGAAAATGGTGTTGAGACGATAAAAATTTAGTACAGACAGCAGCAGTCATAGCGTACTGCACCAAGCTCAAAAACTTTTTTTTTTAACTACATGAATCTATAAAGGGAAGAAAAAATAAAAGAAGAATGGGACTGACAGATTTTCTGCAATAACTATTGCAGAGGCCCGTGTGGCGCAGTGGTTCGAGCGCCACTGCGGCGCGTACGTGAAATGCGCTCATGGCCCACCAAGCCTTCCATCCCTCCGGGGTCAGCAAATTGGTACCAGACTTGTCTGGGAGGATAGCAGCACTGGCTCGATACATAGGCAGACCACCGGGAATCATTGTAAAGGTCAGATATGCATTCAATCACCTCGAGCGATACTTAATGAAGTCGAATGCATGGCGCATCCCTCAGGGATTGATCAACGCCGAGAGCTTTATCCTTTATCCTTTAACTGTCGCAGCCTTGAAAATACAGTTTTACTTTGCTCTAACTTTTACAGCAGAAATAGCTGCACTTTAAAAGTTGTTGAAGCTAAATGGAACAAAGACTACGTGAAAGTAATAGATAGATTGATATGGATAGTAAAACAAACTTTTATCTTTCATGGTGCAATTTGGACATGGATTCTCATTGCTGACATGGCAAACGTTGTAAGGTCGCGAAATCTGAATTGAGTTTTACAAATTCAAGATTCCTGTCAACGGTTTACCGCCTCATCGTGGCTGGAAGGTGTGCCTGGGTGTCAGTCTGTGATGTACAACATGACAATTCATACTCTCAGCAAGGTCTCCCAAGCTGAGAAGGAGTCCGACGATTCCACCAGAAAGCCCAGCTAAGCGTAACCCAATACCAAGATTCACCACTGTCCTGATATAAAACTAGTCGCATTGTGGCAAACCTCTCTCTGATACACAAGAGTGACGACTTGGGGCAGACTTTGGATAAGTTGACCTCGGGATTCCATAATGGCTAAACCAGCAAAACTCCAAAAAGGTAGTAATTATGCTGGGTCCCGCATAATGAGTGAGGACCGGCCATCCAAGTGTTCAAGCAAATAAGTAATTCAACTTTATAAAGCTGCCATAATAACATAAAAGGAAAACCGATACCTTTACAAGTAAACACACCAAGAAGCTGATGACTTCAGACAGCTGACTTTGATTTTCTAGATCCACCAAAAGATACACCATCGAACTTTCGGTCACTAAATTCGACAATCATAAAGGAACTAAAAGATTGTATGCGGAATAAAAGTCATCATAACTAAAATGGTTGAAGTACCTTCAAACTGAAGGACGTTTAAGGTGAGATGAAGAAAAAGAACTGATAAAAGCAGATAACACCGACTGTTAAAGATATCCAGAACGTGGAAAAGATAGAAACAAG
This sequence comes from Angiostrongylus cantonensis, assembly GCA_009735665.1. NCBI lineage: Eukaryota > Metazoa > Nematoda > Chromadorea > Rhabditida > Metastrongylidae > Angiostrongylus > Angiostrongylus cantonensis. The sequence continues at coordinate 83,040 of MQTX01000399.1, forward strand.
TGATAACAAGTTGATAAGAAACAAAAAGGATAAAAACAAGTCTTTGCAAGTAGTTCGGCTTTTGTACTTAGTAGCTTTAGTCAGAGGAAGGCGAGTAAGAACAAGACAATCGCATAACGCTAAGGCAAGAAACGAGAAAAAAGGTGGAATCACACCAAGTACGAGTATCCAGACGATTTTTTGATAAATTTTTTTTTACCGTCGGTTAAAACAAAACACCATTTTTATAATAAATATTGACAAGTAGAGGTGCAAGTCTGCACTGAATCAAATACTAGGTGGAAAATGGCTACCGTAATCAGCCAAGACGTCTTATATTAAAAAATGGTCGTAATTAGACATTTAGTAAAAATCGCAATGTTTTTTGATATGGTCTAGCATCGAACAAAGAGGCGAATAGCACAGTGATAGTGGTGCTAGTCTTCACGAACAAGGTACTGGTTCGATCCCGCACCGGGCCCACCAAGTACTCCTAGGTCGGGGAATTGGTGCCGGACTCGTTTGGGAGAAAATCACTTTTGCAATGCAAGTGGGAATGCTCCATACCGGTTATCCCAGGACTCCAGGAGAATCAACTCGACCTAGATGATTCTTTGACTACAGAGACCAATTGGTGCATATACCCTGGGCGAGCAACAACGTGGAAAACAACATGAAGAAGGGGTTAGATAGAAGAAGGAAATAACCTTGGGCCGCATTCGGGTCTCTCAAAGAAGCCGCCAACTAACTGAGGGACCGAGAAATCCGCGCTCATCTTATCGATTCAACGGTCATCCCAGCACTCTATTATGGCACTGAGACGTGGGCTGATACTTCAACCACTTCAGGAATACTCCGGATAGTGGAATGCAACTACAACGTTGCTGAGATATTTGCAAAACTCCAAGCCGCAGGTGTTTGCGTTGGGGAACGAACGCACTATTACCCTTTCCGGGGACTAACGCGTTCACCACCATACCATGCGGATCCTTCGTTTAGCCTGTCTCTCACCTGGTTCTATCGATCAGCGCCATCAGCAAGCACCCATCAACGGGATTGATGTGGGGAGTCCACATCGAAATTGAACCCAGTTAAGCTGAGGCTGTAGTTGAAATCACAAGGTTTTACCTTTCATTTTCCGCTTAGTACCCTGCCGTGGAAATTGTAGGAGGCTGAAAATAAAAGGTTAAACTCCGGAGAGTATAAAAGATTATGTTGAAGACGATCCAAAAAAGACATAAGTTGTATTGATTGATTCCAACTGCACGCATTGCCGATCAATGAATCAATGCTTATCAGGAATGGCCACCATGTTAGGCCGTTCTTCGGTCAATTGACAGATAGCAAATGGATTCACATGGAGAAAACTAGAAGCACACTGCTTATTCAATGAATTACACGGTGAATCTCGATGCGAATAAGAAACAAACAGGATGAAACAAAAAATTACTTTTGGTTCATTGATGAGCTCACTCGAAATTTCGACAAATCTTTGTGATGGCTATCTTTTCGGTAATTCACCTAAACAGCACTTGTTCTTTGTGTTCCTTTCTGTAATGTTCTCTTCCAGGCCATCATGACTCTAGCCGCGCTAATGTGACCTGGTTTCATCTAGTAGTTCCCTGGGATACAAGACAGCTCTTGGGCGATTGCCGACCGAGATTATTCGCTTTTTTGATGACAATGAATCTTACAGGAGTGACATTAGTGTTAATATTATCGCTTGAATTGCCGTGATTGTGATGAAGGCGAATGCGTCGAAATGAAGTCAAAATAAAGATTTCCAACAGTATCGTGTAAGCTCATAAATAGAACAAAATCTTTGTTATCCATACCGAAGCTCAACGCAATTCAGAATTAATGACGAAACTATTTTTTTAATCATACTTTAAATCGCATCTTTAGAAGGTGAGGTAGAACTGAATTCACTGCTCTTCACGTTCGGGTCGTCGTCATTGGCTCCGCAATCATTGTTGCTCCTGAAAAAATGTTGGATGCGATGTTTTATTTCAATAAGCAGACACGAGGTTGCTATTATAGAATTTATTAGGATACAATAGCTGCTGACGTTTCGGCGGTTTCGCCTTCTTCAGAGCCTGGAAACGTCAAATTGAAATGCTACTCAACCAAACACTCATAACCCAAAGCAACGAAATTCCGTCTCACCCGGGATGACCACCAACGACCTATCAAAGTAAAGTCTAGTGAGATCCTGAAACGACGGAATTTTTTAATCCAGAAAGATGTGCGTTCAGCCAGTTTTCGAAATTGTGGTAATGGGGAACAAAGTCTACAGATAATTAATCTCCTAGACGAACCGGTCCAGAAGACGAGCTCAATTACTTCAATAGGTGACGCTTGTAAGAGAGTGAAGTGGAGGACAGACCACTTATGCTTAGCACAGAACTACTGGCATAGGCTGCGCATATGGGTATCGCAGTGAGACCGTTCGTTTTTTTTTTTACAGGAAACACTTTTAATCAAACATGCTTCCCGTTAAAGTGATTCCTCTGGCGTCACATGCGGTTTCGAAGAAAAAGAAAGACGAAAAGCAATGAATGAAGTAACCATCCAGCTAGTGAAACGGGCAACTGGGAATCGATTTAGTGAAAGATAAGCACTTTTGAATGACTCGTTTTCACTTGGGCTTACGGGCGTTTTTTTTTTTTGAGGTTTCCTTCTTCGCTTATCTCACTTTTTTCTTGAAATTAACTTTATAACGAAGACAAACCGACCGAAACTTCCACAAGCTTTCTTCATTTCCTTTGTTTCCTTTAGCTTACTCTTAGGAATTTTTAATATTTTTGGTACTGGTCAAAACGATCATAGCTTCAACGTTGCTGAGATATGTGCAAAACTCCAAGCCGCAGGTGTATGGGTTGGGGAACGAACGCGCTATTAACCCTTCCGGGGGCTAACGTGTTCACCACCACACTATGCGATTCATTCGGTTCGCCTGCTCTCAACTGGTTCTATCGATCAGTGCCACCAGCAATCACCCGTTAACGGGATTGATCTGGCGAGCCCACGTCGGCACTGAAACCAGTTAAGCCGAGCCTGTAGTTGAAATCACAACGTTTTACTTTTCATTTTCTGCCTTCGTTTTCCACCGCAGACCCCTGTGGTCCGGAGTTTTGAAAATGCCTCAGCAACGTTGTGTTTGCATTTCCTATAAAATCAAACATTTTCGTGAAATGAAACGAAGAAAAAGGCCCTAAAAACTCTAAAAGTTTTCAACATGTTTCCACTTTCCAAATAATCCAGTAGGTTTGAAATTAAAGCATTACGCAGAAGAAAAAACCTTTTTTTCTTCTTGATGATTCAACGACTTTTTCAAGTTCTAGAACTCCCAAGAAATCGGAAAATATGAGATCGTGATTGGACGAGTTAGCATTTCCTGTAGACCTTAGGTCATTTAAGTATATTTCGGCAATCTCACTTTCTGCAAAGTTGTCAATCGAATCCAGGTACTAGAAAATAAATTGGTTGTAATGATAACAGTTGTCATAGTGTTACTCAAAAGATCAAATGGCATTATGAATCTCGAGACTATTACTGATAACGACGGATCTCCCTCACATGAGGGATATCGAGCCGGTTAGTCGCGAGGCTACGTGGCGCGTCCCCAGGTGGTGGATAGGGGGTAAGGATTAAAGCGACCTTTGCTTTCCTGAGACGCAGGTGAATCCAGGGGATGAACTCCCTGTTTCTGCTGTGCCGATTTGGCACATACTTTCTGTATTTGCTAAGCGTATTCATACATGCGTGCGTGAGTGCATTCTCACTTTATGCCGATTGTATTCTACGAGTCAGTTCGGCCAAAAGCTTGCAATCAAGTGACAGGGAAGTATATGGGAGGCGGTTAGGAGTCGCCTCCAACAAATAAGCTCCATGTCCACTCTGGGAGAACCTGGCAAGCTACCCGTGAGTATAACCAGCCCCCACGTTCAGAGCCCAGCAAGCAATACGTGGGAATCAAAATGCTAAACACAGTAAAAAAAAATGGGCCTCATCCTCCTGACCCCGAAAGAGCCCCCAATTTCGCAGCGTTGGGTAGGACGAGTAAGGAGAGGCTGCTGAAATCACAGGGCCAATGGAAGCTGCATGAATCACGAAGAACTATGGTGACGATCTATACTTACAATGCACGTACACTTGCATCCGAGTCCTCGATAGAAGACTTGTCAGTGCAAGCAAGAATGATAAGGTACGACGTCATCGGCTTGCCTGAGACGAGACGACGCCGCCTATTCAAAGCCGTCTATGACACTGGACAAGAACTGTTCCTCGGAACATGCGACAGTAGAGGAGTAGGCGGTGTCGGCGTTCTCGTCAACACGAGTTTGTCCATGAACATTGATTCATTAGAACAGCTTACAACCCAAATTGGATGTTTACGATTTAAAAAATGTGGATCAACACCGGCTTTTACCATCTTCGTCGTTTACGCGCCAACATCAAACTATGACGAAAAAGAAGTCGAAGCGTTCTACATGGACTTGGAGATGTTGCACAGAGAAGGCCATACATTCTTCAAGGTCATCATTGGAGATTTCAATCCCAAGATCGGGCCAAGAAGGTCGTCTGAGGAACGTCACATTGGTACCCACGGATTAGAATAGAACGGACAGGGTGAGCGGCTTTCTGAGTTTACCATGGCGACCAAAACCATCCATGGTAACTCGCAATTCCAGAAGCATCACCGTCAACGCTGGATATGGAATCTCGCAATGGAGAGTACCATAACGAAATAGACCACATCATAGTAAACAGAAAGTTTTGCCTAACCGATGTCGCTGTTGTCCCAAAATTTACACGGGATTAGACCACTGTCTCCTTCGTGCAAGGTTCTATTTCTCGCGAAAAGGAGAAAAAGCCGCTAAATTCAGAAACAGAAATCCCAGAACCACCACTAACTGGGACTTATTCAACCCATTGGTCGGCTGTTGGAAGATGCCGTTGTCGACAACATCGACGGGGAATACGATCGGCTCATTCAACATCTTTACTTTAGCAATATGAAAGCTGAGAGTTCGAAAGTCACCAAGAGACGTCTGTCTCCAGAAACTCTCGTACTGATACGTCGGCGTGGAATCGCACGAGCTGTAGGCAATCGCGAACTAACGATCGAACTTGCGAAACAATGCAGACAAACGATAAAAGAAGCTCTTGAAGAGAGAAAAAAAGCAGTAATGGTCGAAGCTGCAGATGCTGGGAAAAGCATTTGCAAAGTCCACCGAGGCTTCGACAATTACAAGACCAAGGTGATGTACTCCGACGCCCAGAAGGAACAATAACAGCGTCTAGAAAGGCAATGGAGAAAATCATTAACGAATACTACTCAGATCTCTTCGATAGCCACGTCCCCTCCCGTCATTTGAAATAAAAGAGGATGGATATGTTGTACCACCGGTTCTCCCTTCCGAAATCCGTCATACCATTTCGTGAGTGAAAAATCGAACAGCACCAGGTCCAGACAGGATAAGATCAGATCATCTGAAGAACCCTCCGCCAGTTCTCGTAAACACACCGGCTCGGCTCATTACACGTTACCTATCTGAATGCAAGATCCCTACTCATTGGAAGACCACCAAGACCGTGTTGTTGTTCAAAAAGGGGGACCTACACGATATAGGCAACTATCGCACAATCTGCTCGTTGACCGTCGTCTATAACACCTTTTCACCCGAGTCATCTTAAACAGGGTTGAGAGAACACTGGACGAAAGACGGCGTTGCGAGCAAGCAGGGTTTCGAAAAGGATTTAGTACGATGGACCACATTCACACGTTAACAAGCCTCATTGAAGTATCGCGAGAGTAGAAAAGACCGCTCTGTCTCACTTTCATCGACTTACAGAAGGCCTTTGATTCAATTGAGAAAGAAGCAGTCATGGAAGCCCTTTGTAGTCAAAGAGTCCCTACTCAGTACATAAAGTACATAAAGATTCTTCGTGAGCTGTACAAAAATTTCACAAAAAAAATTTCACCATTCTACAACGATATTAACGTTTACGTCAAAAGAGGAGTTAGGCATGACGATACAATCTCGCCAAGATTATTTGCCGTTATGCGAACATTGGAATGGGATAATATGGGAGTGAAAATCGTTGGTCGGCATGTACATCACCTTTGCTTTGCTGATGATATCGTCCTTATAACACCAGACATTAGCCAAGCGGAACGTATGCTTGCGGACAATGATAAAGCGTTTGGAAAGATTGCTCTTCGGCTAATTCTCACAAAAACATGTTCATGAAGAACGGATCGGTTTCGTTTGTCCCATTCATGCTCAATGGTTCGAATATCTCCGAATGCTCCAGTTATGCTTATCTAGTTCGGGAAGTCAATATGATGAACGACTTAAGTCGAATTAAATCTTAGGTAAGTCTAGCAATGTTGTGCGAAGAATATAACAATCAGTCGTCAACCATATGCGACTCTGAGCGGCTATTCTTCCTCGGTGGAAGGCAGATGAAAGAAGCGGTGAGCTTTTTCGAGAAGCCATAGATCTTGTAATTATCGCTCAACTTTTTATCTTTCTGTTTTGCTGTTGAAGCGTTTGACCTAGCAAGTTGCATATTGTTGTACCCTTCCAGGCTCTGAAGAAGGCGATTCTGCCGAAACCTCAGCTACGATTGTGTTGCATGTGTGTTGTTGCATGGAAATAAACGTATGATGTTTTACAACCTTGCCATTGCTGACAGAGAAAACGACGAATTCATAATTTAATTCCGAGGTTAATAGAAAGTCGATTCTGAGTACTATAACAATAAGGTTCGTCAGCAATACCGCTGGAGCGTCAGTCACCTTATCTTAGACTGCAGAAATCTGCCAAATCGAACTGTCGTTCGTGGATTTTGCTCATCAACACCATTACGAGTGAGTAACGAATTTCCTGGGCCGTTTGCTAATCCTCCATTGAGATCACATCCAGACACGTTTTGAAAACAATATTCATAGCAGATCAGAACGCATGAAGCATGTTGGCCATCGAAAGAATTGCAGAGAGTGACAACATAAAATTATTGGCCTCTGTTTTACAGCGATATCACGCATAGAAATGTGATAACGATTAAACAGAAGTTGCTATAGAAATGGAGGAGCGATGCAACACCTTCCTCAATCTACTTCCTTCTTCAAGTTTATCCTCATGTGCACCGAGAGCCCAATTTACCAGAACGAGGTGGCGTCTGTAATCTGACAGCCACCCACTCAGTTCAATTCCTGGCTCTCCAGTCACTTCGTTGAGCTCAATGAACATCGTGTGTTCTTTATATTTTTCAAAAAGATCACGACAGTGTCTGGAGAGCGTGATTTGAGAGGAATTTTCCTTTAATACACATGCCTTTCTCCTACTGGTCACGCGATATCGTTGTCTATTGCTACACGACTGTGAGCAGATTTAGCGACGTGAGTTGTTTTTTGGAACTTGCGTTGCTTAAAAAATAGTAAGGCATCGATGGAAAAGATGTATTTTTGTGCCGCAGTTTTAGCAACAGTCAGCTAGAGTTCTTATACAGAACGGGTACACACCTCGGTCGACGAGCGCTGACAAGGATGCCTTCGCTTCGTTGCCGTCAAATGTTTATTCATTGTCGATCAAGGTTGAGGTACAAAGCAGATGAATTTGCTGAAAAACATGCCAGACCCGTGAAACAGCTCGGATTTGGTTCGTGAAGCAAAATCTCTGTCGGAATCCTGTCTGTCAAGCTCAAGGAGCTGCATAATTGGCAAAGCTTTCGAAATGCCCAATGAAATGGCCTTTGTTAACAGCTTGTTAGATAGATTCAACAAGAATTTCGGAAGATACTTACAGAGATTCCATCGGTCATTCTTCATAGAGAGGATGACTATGACCGACTTCCTCCACTGGTCCAAAATTTTCTTCCTTTGTGGGTAGCATGTCATATGAGCTATGAAGCACATTTAGTTTGGTGTCTTCAGGGCGTAGAAACCCTGCATTGATAATATTGGCTCTGGAGCTGTGCCTATTTTCATGTTTTCTAACCCACTCGAACTAACGGCAAAACTAAGATATCGGAGAGACACTATCACTTATTCTTGAAAATGCTGTCGATCGTCGCTTCGCTGGTTGTAGAACGATTCCAGTTGGCCCCATTAACACATTAATTTGGAGAGCAGCCACTGATGTTACTGATTTTCCTTTGATCTAGAGGTTGGAGACGATGAATGGTTAAGCGACGTGAGAGAGTCATATATGGCATGTCTGATAGAAAATGAGTGTACGGAAAAGGGCAAGCTCTTTGTAACGGAATTCCTTTTCAAACCAACTATATGGGTCTCGCCATCTAATTAGCGTTTACCGGTCTTTCTGCTTGCCATCTCATCTAGAGCGATCATTTGGAATTCGATCTAACCAGCTCCCTCAAAAAAAGCAAAAATTTCGGTATCTGAGAAAAAAATCTCTGTTGTCATAGATCTAGAGGAAGAGACACTTTTATTTTCTAAAGGTTTTATTTTCGTAGCACCCTCGCAGAATGCGACTGAGACTTCATGTCATTCCATTTTGGGAATTTAAAGTAAGCTGTTTCCAGCGCCTATTTCAAAACACTTTTCTTCAATATCGTTTTTTTTATTTCTGTGCTAATCTCTTTATAAAGTAGTCTAGTCATCGTCATTATACCTTCAATGAAGTGATACTTCCAGTGTTTGGTGACGTTTACAAACTGTTTGTTGCAAACAAGATTTTGGTGGATTTGGCGAAGCGACTGGGGCAATGGTCGTCTCCAAGATCTGCTGGACTGCAGGTTGTGGAGGATCCTTATTTGCAGTACTTCGAAACCGACTTTCCTTGAACCTCGGTGTGCATAATCAATGACTGACTCGACACGAAGGCGAAGCCGCCACATCGAGACGAATAACAAGCGTGGACCATCGCCTCGGATCATCCGCTCTGATGAAGACGAAGACGTCGAAACGTTAGCCGGTAATAAATATTTTTATCAACCTCGTGTAAGCTCATCAAAGAAAGAATACATATTGCTTATTTGCAGTTTTCACTGTAGAAAGGATTTGTTACTATGTCACCGAACGAAACTGAATTGCATCCAAGTGGGAACTCTGTATTCTACTATACCAAAACTTCAAATAGAATACTCTCGAAAATCATTTAACAACACTGACGAAGAAAGAATAAGTTCTCGAGCGGTAGCTCAACCCACACGCACGTGCATGAAAGGCTTTCGTTGATTATGATGCCAGGAAACGAACCAAATGCAAATAGTGCTGGAATCCGCGCAGTAGACTTGAAAGATGGATCGTATAAAAATAATATGAAATCTGGTCATTATCAGTTTTTTTCCAACCATTACCATTAGGGTACATGATATGTCTTGATCGCTTGAATTTTGAGATTTTTCCATAGTTGACACCATCATACGTCCTTGAATGATAACACATGCCAGAATTCAAAATTCTTTCTCCCAGTGTTTTACTCTGCTAGCATCACCTTCTCTGTAGCACTTTCGGAAATGCCAGCCACTGCATTACTCGCTTAGGTTCTATGAAAGTTTCTCAAACATCGATCAAGGCAATAGAAGGGTAAAATGAAAGAACACGGCGCGGATGCGATGCTTCTTTTTGTTGAGTACTTCTTCGATTTTCCTATAAGCAGTCGAAGTCGCCGCTCTCGTACTCCAATTCAGTTAACGGTTGAGATCGTCGACCATCTGTAATTGCCAAAGCGGACATTACAGAGCTGGATTGTTCGGAGAAGTTAGAACAATCTCTACCTGTTCAATGAGTTTTTTTTATGCATTTATGATTTTATTGCGAACTGTTTTGCCCAAGTGTCAAATCAGTCTACGAAATGTTAAAACTTGCCCTACGTGGCTTCCGAGGCGGAGTATATAAGGTGTGCTTCTCAGTTACTTGGCCACCTCCGCTCCAGCTCTAGGACCCGACAACATACCCTGGACCCTTTTTGCCTTCATGTGCATATCTCACCTCATCATCACAGTATTTGAAGGGTCTGTTACAGAAGGCCATTGCTTAGGTGAAAATTAAGTGATCAATTAATTGCGCACAAATATCGCAATCGGTACTTATTCTCGATGTGATGGAAAACGAAGAAATAACAAGTGTTTAGTTTTTATCTGCAGTGCTATTTTTCACGGCAGGGTATTGTGTGAAACGCAACCACAATGATGATGAGTTATTTACAAAACTTGGACGTTAAGTCTGATTCGACACTTATCATAGCTAGCTATCCCGTGGAGCTCGCGAGTTGCTCACTGCACCGATGAGGTGCTCTTTTACCTTTCTCTCAGCCAGTTTTTATTCCAACAGTGCCATCAGCAATAACCCGTCAACGGAAATCATTGAGGATCACAAATTGGCGTCCAGCACACTTAAGCAGAGCTTCGCAAGAAACTCGGCATCATTGCGTTTGTATTTCACAGAACAAAGGAAGCATTGAAGACATTCATGTGGTTCAAACGGGCCATCAGAAAGGGCAGAAGGCGAGAACTAAAAAATCTCTTAAAGCGTTTTAGTGTGAATAAACAAAGGGTTTTCCGATGGCACGTTGCAGAATCATAAGTATTCGTTCATTGATAGACTGACAAAAGGTTTATAAAAAAAACTTTATTCGGCTAATGTTTCTTCATAATCGCTCCTTTGAATAAAGTTGTGGTGATCTGCGTGGATTGTCGAGTTTAGTTCCTTTGTTAGCATTCCTGAGGTAGCGATTCGCATTCTCTGAGCCACCGTCAGAATGAAATCAATCACCTCACTTAGCAGTGCTCGCTTTACTGAACGCTTGTTGATGCTGAATGTCCGTAAATAGTCGTTTGGCTTTCTCCGCAAAATCCATCCTGCTGCGTTCAGTATCACTATCAGCTAGCACAGAGTGTTACAGTATTTTAGAAACCAATATACACTGGAGGTCTGGAATTCCGATTTCAGAGCTGGCTGTGCACAAATCCAGTCGTACCTAGTTTTCGCTACAAACTCTTAAAGGATAAAGCGTTCGGCGTTGATCAATCCCTGCGGAATGCTTATGTGTTCGACTTTGTCAACAATTGGGAGAGGTTACTGATTTCATATATGTCTTATACAATGATTTGTGGTGGCCTACCGATGTAGCAAGTCAGTGCCGCTATCCGACCAAACACGTCTGGTACCAATTTTTCGACCGCAGAGTGATAGAAAGCTTGGTGAGCTCGTGAACGAGATTCAGTCAACGAAGAGATGTGTATTACAGGGCACCTCTATCTATTGCGCTTCACACTCACTTATTGTACACATAGTCATTTCGTATCTAGGAATCATTAGAAGGCTTCAGGAGTTTACCAACCCTTAGGCCGTCGTCATGTTCAATGTTGCCATAATGTAAAGCCATGTTCAGTGTCTAAGGAATGAAGTCCTGTATTACCAACATTACCACTATGGGTAGACAAAAATTATTTGCAGATAACTCGCAGACCTTCGTCGTTGTATCATTTGATGAGATGGGCATATCTCAATTCGAGATGAATCCATGCTTGATCAGAAGTACATGTCCATCTCATTCGTCACAGTGGGGTTCCACGTATCCTTTTGAGTAGATGCCTCGGAATTCTTCGCAGATCAGTAGATTTTTTATCAACAGGCATGGAACTCATGCCATAATTAATACCCATGTCAATGTATTGTATGGCTGCACTATGTTTACAAATAGTCCAAAATAATGCCAGTACATCTGAAATTTCAATATGTAACACTTTTGTGAGTTAATGAAGGAATTTGAAGAAAGGTTACGTGACGCCTTGCATTCAAAGGTTTTTTGCCTGATGTTTGAAATGGCACAGAAAAGGAAGGATTTCTAGTGCATTCGGTCCGCAACAAAGTGCTTACACAGATATCATTTCACGTACAACAGTTAAGCTTAGAAGATATGGCTCCCAAATTTCGTTGGCGGCATAGCGGCACACGTTTTCGGTCGTGCTCATACAATTTTTATTTCACTCTTAGAGTTGCCCACTATTTGTATGTCATTCTTTCTTGTAGCTCAGAAAAATCACCGTCATCTTGTGATAAAAAAAAAGTGGCCGTGCCAATCATCTGTACTTACTCACCTTCAAATGTTATAATTTTCTTTTGGCACGTCTGCGTATTCACTGCTCTTCCGTAATTCCTATTGCTATTGATTCGTAATTCCTATTGCTTATGCTATCTGCCAAACTGCGGAAGCTTACATTTTCATTTTGCAGAAACAGTCATTATTCTGGAAGAATCGGAGCTGCGTGATAGTAATCTTCTGCCTGTTCCGCTAGTGCTTGAAACTGCTTCTTATCCTATCCTGGGAGTGTTATATATTAGGTTTCCGAGAACAAAGTTTCCAGCATGTCAATGAGACCAGAAGTTCACAATTCCTCAAATTCCACCCCAATTTTCACGCTCGAACCAGACTGCTTCGACGGATTACGTCTGCTAGGAAACGAATTGAACGGAAAATTTCTGAGAAACGTAGGCCACATGGAGACAAGTCATTTATATAAGGGTGTACATACATGCTTCGAAGGCAATCCACCACATAGTTTCAAAGCATTTATACCATATGTTCCGTTCTTTTGAAACTATTATCTCTGAAAGGGCGGACTCAATTGTGTTTTGTATGCAACTTAAAAATCGGTGATCTCCTGTCCTTCGGATTGTTAAATAACACTGGAACGCGCTTCTTGGTAAAATTTCATGAGAGTTATGCTAGATCACTCCCAATTTTTCACAAGGAATCGGCGACCACTGTGCGCTGCATAGAAGTTCTTTTATTGAAACTAAAAATCTTCCAACACTACAACGCTTCGTGCCACCAGTTTTCCCTCTAACTCAGCTTTCCTTTATCATCATAGTAGCCCTTTAAATTTCGACTCAGTCCAATCACACACTATATTGTCATGTTTTTTTTATATCCTGTCCCTTATTCCGTGACGACTTCCAAGATAAGTGCTCAGTGCGAAAAACTTTATTGGGAAATTCAAAAATATCTACCTTTCGAATGGACATCATGATACAAACAAATGCGTGTTAAAAAGGTATGGAAATAGCATAAGTGCTACACTACTTTCTATAGCATGGAATCTGTTATACACTCTTCTTTAAACTGCTTCACAATAGACTATTCAGAAATCGAAACCACTGAGCGATAGTGGTCAGATGTAGCACAGTAATAGTGGATACTACGGCGAGCACGACGGCGATGAGGATCAGAACACTGTTGAGCACCAAAGGGTTCTGAAATTTCCCTCAGATAAAGTCATCTATATGTATTTTTTTTCTTTGATGAGCTTACACGAAGTCATCTATGGCTAAAATCGGGGGCACTGACGTTACGAACAAGAAATAGTATAGAAACATTAGAGATTGCATACCTAGATGGTATTTCTAACATAGCAACAACCACGCGTAATTTCATCGACTGTCTCAGCGCACCAAGGCTATTTTCTCGTCCCGAATTCGTCGTGCACTGTAGCCAATGCATGTGCTTTGTAGTGTTTTGCTTCTCTTTCTCTTCCAAAAAGTTAAGTGCCCTCATAGCGACAGTATTTGCGCTACTTTTGCACAAAGCGCCTACACAAAGCAGAAAGTCTGAGCTTGGCCCACTCATATTTATATTTTTGTAGTAGAGACATTTTATCACTCCACTCTTTTGTAGTACTCTAGCCGGCGGATGCACCTTCATACTCTCTTCACCAGCAACAATCCTGGTGAGGGAAAGCACAAACTCGTTCGAAAATGTAAACAAATCGTAAATTATAATCTATATAGTGTGGAACATATAATAAACGCAGCCTGCCACATGTATGAATACAGATCACATGGAGGTAAAAAGTATATTAGGAAAGCCACATGTGCTCAACACTGACAGCCACGAATAGGATGGGTATGCACAAATAATGCTCGTTCTGTGAACTATGTACGAACAGGTATATCCGTGCATATACACACAATCACTTTCTTGTCTTCCAGTAACCATTCCGCCTTTAAGTTCCTTTGTGTTACATTTAGATGCGATCATTATCGTTGCCTCCCAGCGGTTCACCATCGTGGCTGGGAGGTGTTCCTGGGTGTCGGACTGCGATATAGAGTAGGGGGATTCGGAACCCTGCCAGGGCCTCCCAAGCTGAAAAGGGGTCCGGCGTTTCCATCAGGAAGCCTAGATAAGAGTAGGCCAATACCAGGATCTACCACCGTCCTAGTATCAAAGTAGCATGGTGGCAAATCTTTCTCTGATCCACAAGGACTGCGACTGCCTATACCGGTGAGGACCTGAGGCAGACTTTTGCCATGCTGTCCTCGGGATTCCAGGGAACCGCAATAGCTCAACCAGCAATTTTCCGAAGAATGGTAATTATGCTGGAGCTTGCACAACTAGTGAGGACGAGCCGTTCAAGTATCAAGTAAGTAAGTATTACCATTGCGTTTACCACATGTTTATCGCAGACAGACCCACTTTTGCATTGTTATCAATTTATACGATCATTCATGCTACTATTATTCCAGACCAGTGGTTATCCCGCACAGCAAACGGAGCAGTTTTTTAAGACATCAAGTAAAAAAGCTAAAAAATAAAGCCTCCGTCTTTGACCAATTGCTTAGGGATGCGTCATGCATTAAACTTCATTAAGCATCGATTGAGGGTTATTGAAGATCTGGCCTTTAGAATGACTCGCGGTAGCCTTTCGATGCGTCAAGCCAGTGCTGCTAACCTCCCAGACAATTTTGGTACCACTTTACCGAACCCGGAGAGATGGAAGGGTTGGTGATTCTCGGGTGTGGAAATGGATCCCATCTGTATTGTACGGCGCCTCCGACCAGTGCGCCACTTGGCTCGTTCCTAGGGATTTTGGTCTTCATCACGAATGCCGTTCAGTACTGGTTCAGTGGATTCTCCTTCCTATCCAAGAATAATCGTGCTAAAGTGCTCACATCCCTTCATCACAGACGGCCTCCACCTTTTCCTGATTAGAGGGGTAAGCCTAGCGAACACAAATTTGGTACCAAAATCCTGATCTGAGCGGAGAGGTAGGTGGTCCGCCGTAGAGCGGAATCATGACATTGCACTTACTTAACGGCATCACTATCTCTGTTTAACCTGCGTCCTACGTTTATGGAACTATATATATATATA
>MQTX01000399.1:115382-139158 GCA_009735665.1 Angiostrongylus cantonensis
TCAAAGCGAATACGAACAATTTTTCGTCGGCTGCATAAAACAGCCCAACTCGTCCACATCCATTTGCCATGCCAATCAGCAGCTGACGCCAGGCTGACTTTTCTATGGTCTTTCGTGAACCCTTCCACAACCGCATGTTACTGCAGCGCCATTGAGAAGCGCATCGAAACCAAGATGTGCGCTCCGTAAATCAACGAAGGACGCACGAAGAACTGCTCATTTGAGATTCTCGTCCTATTGCTCGGTTCTCTCACATTTTTTCCATCTTCTTGTAGCTCATACATATCCATTATGCTGCTGAACACGTCTTGTGCTCTATTCTGCTTACATATATGAAAAAAGAAATCTTATCCGTTATCTAACCACAACGTTATTCGCTTTCCGCACGGTCTCCTGTGATAATTGAGGTGCATTTTCAATGTTCTTTTGTACCCACCGTTTCTGCTCCACCGCTCCAAACAGTTTTTTGCAAATATGGCTGAGAATATACATCGCATATTGCTTGTGAAAGCTCATCGAAAACGATACCGTCCACGTTGCCTACAAGTCCCGTGTCTTATAAAGTACGACTGTAAATGAAGAACTCACTTCAGTGGACTTTGGCTGCTAGTGATGGTGACGGTTCTGAAGACATTGCTGTGGAGAAAGCACTCCTTGAGTTGAGCAGAGAATTTTCTTCCTCCACAGTAATTTATCTTGCTTCATAATCTGATTTTTTGACTTCTTGCTCGTTATTATCTTGTTGTGTTCCTTTTTTCTTCGTAATCTCCTTTTTCAAGGGCCGAAGTTAGTAAAGTCGATAGTCGTCTTTAAGCAACAGGCTTTCTAAAATCATTACGAAGAAGGTGGAAAAGTGAAGGGCGATGTGACATGTTCTTGTCAATAAAACTATAGGTATTCAAAACTTTTCGTCAAATGACTCTTATGAATCCTTCCTTTTCATAGTTTAAATATAGATGCCCTCCTGAACGTAGTCATTTAATGTTTTCCAAGTGCATGGGGAATCTTTTGCGGATACCTGCATCCACTCTGGGTCGACGACTCCGTTCAATAGCATTGTAAGGTAAATATGGTTTTCCGATCGTTCATTGTTCATTGATGACGGCATCTGGGAAGTGTTTACGTGTTTCTGCTGCAGTTTACAAAATAAATTTTCCTAAGTAAGCTTGAGCTAAGCGAGAGCCCACGAGCAACATGTTGCTATTTTGTTGACAAAATCTCTTAAAAAAGGCGTCATGTCGCAAAATACGGTGGTGATCGTGTTCTATGGGAGGGTTCTCTAGTTTCATTCGATTCACGTGTCCGAACCACGTTTTTTGCGGGCGGATTCGGCTGCGGCGTGATTTCTTCATGTATAACATTGGATGTCGGTCGAAAAGATTCTGCGAAGGAATCCTCGGATGCTCTGTTACGAAGATTCTAATCATTAGCAGAAAGACGCCGCCAAACGCAGCAGATACTAGTGAGGTCTCCCCATACAAATTCTGTACCAATTTTCCTACCCGAGAAGGATGGAGAGATTGGTGACTCCGGGGTGCGGCGTGAAACCAGCAATCAGTCCCGTTTGTGTTTCAAGGCCCCTCTAAGCACCGTGCTATATGCGTCTCAGCACTAAAATACAAGTTTCATGCTAATGAATACACTCGGAAACTGGTGAACCACTCATTTACGCTTACGATCACCCCAACTATTGGTGCTTTGGCGGAATCCAGGCCGCATTATCGAACCAATGGCACATCGTGTGTGTTTTGCAGGACACCTCTGATTACTGCACTACGTGACGACACAACATTTCGACCAACTTGTGTACTCACAAGTACTGTCCCACTTATCTACCATTCTTCACAATGCGTATCTTATGTCGATTTTTAATTAGAAATGAAATTGTTGTTTTCGAAGCAAGCACTGCAGTGATAATTTTAAAAGATACTTTAGAAGTATATCACAAGTGCGGATTACCAACAACAATGACATCTGTTATCCACGAAATCTTGCACGTGACATCTAATTGTTAGTCTGAAACTACGCCATATCGTTCAGCCTATGCGCTTGGGGCGAAAATGGTATTGGATATTGTATTATTGGCACTGTGAACTGCGGTCGACTTTGAACCGAAACTTTGAAAAATTGTCATTGAAGTCAACTAAAAAATTGAACTCAAATACAACATTTTTGCTCAAGATAAAAGCCCAAGAATATTAACATTTTCGTGAACTAAAGAGGCTTTTTTACTCCAATAGTTTTCAGTTCCGAAGTTCGGGAACCGACGAACTATTCGAAAACAGCGCTTTGCCTGCAAAAGATTTTTCGTTCTAGTCAAAATTCTTTCAAAAAGGGGTAGCTGATTAGCGAAAGGTTGCATGAGCATATTCGGTGAGGTGAAAACCTGCAACTAGAAGACCTACAACACATTTCCCAATAAATATTTATTAGCAAGTCGCAGAGTGCGTGTGGGGCAGTGGTCAGAGGCGCCCTGCAACAGGCACGTGGAATCGATCTCTACGTCCATGGCCAAGCCTTCCATCCCTTCAGGGTCGCTAAATTGGTAGCAGGCTTGTCGAGGAGGATAGTAGCACTAGCTCGATACATCGGTAGGCTAGCGCGAGTCATTGTAAAGGCCAGATATGCATTTAATTACCTCAAAATGGTGCTTAATGAAGTCGAATACACGACTTATCCCTCAGGGATTGATCAACGCCGAAAGTTTTACCCTTCTTGACTGCTGCATAACATTTCAGGGCCTCAATGATGCTGAAACATTCGCAAAACTTGAACTTCTTAACCCGATCGAACCACGATTTCCCTCTGCGGGGCTAGCGCATTACACAATGGGCCACGTGGGCTGTTGCTCTGCGTCTGTCTCAGCTAGTTTCTCCACATAACGCTGCCGTCAACAATCACTCGTTAGCGGGATTATTCATCTGGAGAGCACAAATTGGGATCGAACCAGGATTGATTTGGGGAGGACAGATCGGAATTGGACCCAGTTAAGCTCAACCGCTGACGAGTGATTGCTGATAGTAGCGTTAGACAGAGAAACTAGCTGAGAGGAACGCAGAGTAAGAGTCTCTGTGGAGTATTGTGTAATGTGTGAGCCCACGGAAAGGGAAACCGTGGTTCGATCTGACCCGGGAACCAAGTTTTACGAATATCTCAGCATGGCTGTGGATGCAATTCACATCATACCCTACCGTGAAAAATTATAGTAGGCAGAAAAACCAAGCAACTTAACAATACTACTTGTAAGGAACAGTACACTCTGTAGAGTATCAAAATAAAACACTGGTTGCAATTAGTGCCATCCCTGACTTCAGGATAGCGGAGTGTCTGTTCAGGAAACTTCCGCGAATAAGCCGGTACCATGACAACCTCAATGAAAGCCATAGCATCACGCAGATTCCTGTTTTCTGAGGATGTGTAACGCGTTGTATGTGAATGCAGTATCACGTATGAGCATTAACCTCATAGCAGATATACGATGGCATTAATTAGCCTTAATGGATACTGTTTAGGCCTCCACGCAGGAGGATTTTCGCTGCTGCTTTCATATATTAATTAACAGCTATTCCAAATAAAATGTATAAAATAAAGAATAAAGCTCTCGCCGTTGATCAATCCTTTAGGGATGCGGCACCTTTCATATATTAATTAACAGCTATTCCAAATAAAATGTATAAAATAAAGAATAAAGCTCTCGCCGTTGATCAATCCTTTAGGGATGCGGCACGCACTCGACTTCATTAAGCACCGTTCGAGGTAATTGAATGCATATCTGGCCTTCACAGTGACTCAAGGTGGCCTATCGATGTTTCGATCCAGCGCTGCTGTCCTCCCGGACAAGCCTGGTATTAATTTGCTGATCCCGAACGAAAGGAAAGCTTGTTCAGCCATAGGCGCCGGGATCGATTCCACGTTGTGTCGCAGGGCGTCTCCGACCACTGCACCGCACGCGCCTTCACATCAGATGTAGCAAAAGTTATTCTCTACATTACATAGTTTCGAAAACCGTTTTTTCTAAGAATTTGTTGACAGTAATTGAAACCTTTTGCATGTGTTTAGAGCTCTACGGTACTCAAACATTGAAATTCGCAATGTAGTAACATCTTATAGCCACGACGAGACTGCAGATCGCAGAGAGAACAAGTGGTTGTGAATCATGTGTGATTCCGTGCCCAGAATGGGCCAGTCAATGTGCACAGTCTTTCAATTTGCTCTGATGTGTCAATCGCTTTAAGATCCGCACTGTATATTTCGAGTTCTCTCAAACTATATTCTGCTTCATCCGCATTCGGAGAAAGCAGACATTCTGCATATGCCTGATCCTCCTGAACTGCTCTACGTGATAGACAGGAGCCCTTGCCGTTTGACGATAAACCTGGCGCGGTTTGACGACCTGCGTTTGAAGAATGTGCTCAAATGCAGAAGTCGCATGAAGAGAATGCGAGGAAAAGTTGTCTTCATCTAGCGACCTCAAGTCTCGAACGAGGCCAAGCAATTTAACGATACAACTTATAAGGAACAGCACACTCTGTGGAGTATCAAAATAAAACACTGGTTGCAAATAGTGCCATCCCTGACTTCAGGATAGCAGAATGTCTGTTCAGGAAACTTCCACGAATAAGCCGGTACCATGACAACCTCAATGAAAGCCATAGGATCACGCAGGTTCCTGTTTTCTGAGGATGTGTAACGCGTTGTATGTGAATGCAGTATCACGTATGAGCATTAACCTCATAGCAGATATACGATGGCATTAATTAGCCTTAATGGATACTGTTTAGGCCTCCACGCAGGAGGATTTTCGCTGCTGCTTTCATATATTAATTAACAGCTATTCCAAATAAAATGTATAAAATAAAGAATAAAGCTCTCGCCGTTGATCAATCCTTTAGGGATGCGGCACGCACTCGACTTCATTAAGCACCGTTCGAGGTAATTGAATGCATATCTGGCCTTCACAGTGACTCAAGGTGGCCTATCGATGTTTCGATCCAGCGCTGCTGTCCGGACAAACGTGGTATTAATTTGCTGATCCCGAACGAAAGGAAAGCTTGTTCAGCCATAGGCGCCGGGATCGATTCCACGTTGTGTCGCAGGGCGTCTCCGACCACTGCACCGCACGCGCCTTCACATAAGATGTAGCAAAAGTTATTCTCTGCATTATATAGTTTCGACAACCGTTTTTTCTAAGAATTTGTTGACGGTAATTGAAAGCTTTTGCACGCGTTTAGAACTCTACGGTACTCAAATATTGAAATTCGCAATGTAGTAACATCTTATAGCCACGACGAGATTTCAGATCACAGAGAGAACAAGTGGTTGTGAATCATGTGTGAGTCCGTGCCCAGAATGGGGCAGTCAATATGCACAGTCTTTCGAAACACTACATATCCTCAGCGCTGATTCTCACTGACCTTACCTGAATATTGCAAGTGTCGCATCTACAAGTAACTACAACTATTACACTTCCACATAACTCAAAATTAGCGATCTTTACATACAATTCGCACCTTCACTATGTGCAATTTCGACAAGTTCTACGTTACATGCCTACCATCGAGACGGTCTAAGCATTCCTGTTTGCTGCATTCGCACCATCTACAGCCTACCTACTTTATATTATTCGCTTCTGACTTGGAGTAGTAATGCTTCGAAACCGACTTTCCTTGAACCTCGGTGTGCTTAATCAATACGTATTTTTTTTCTTGATGAGCTTACACGAGGTTGATAATAATCTTTATTATCGGCTAACGTTTCGACGTCTTCGTCTTCATCAGAGCCGATGATCCGAGTCGATGGTCCACGCTTGTCTTTCGCCTCGATGTGGCGGCTTCGCCTTCGTGTCGAGTCAAACTCTGATCTATTTGTACTAATGCTAAACAGCAGTTCTGAAGAGAAACTTCACCTGTTATGGTCAGTTTCATTGAATAAGTGAACACAGCGACGACTGTTCTCCCGTAACTGTCGAGTATTATGTGACCATACAAACATGCACCACCAACCGAGAAAGCTTAACGTGTTTCTGACATCAATTGCAACATTATAAGATTGCAAAGGAGCATTTAAATAGGTAGAACAAAAGTTCCCTGCCTTTGGTAATATGTATTCATCTATCACTACCATTCCCACTTAATCCCTTCACAAGTTCCTTATACTACTGTCACTTAAACACAGCGATGCTTAGAAATAAGCAAAATTTGGGCCTTAAGGTGGGCGTCACACCAACGACTACACCTTCAGGTGCGCGAGGGCAATCGAGGGTCCAAAACTCAACTAAAGTTCCGAGTTTTACTTATATTCTAGTGTTGTTTTACTTGTATTTCACGTAATAGTCCACTATAAAAAAAACAATAGGCAGAAAATGAAAAACTGAATAATCACAATTTTAACCCATTATTTACTGCGACCTCTTTTTAATTCCAGGGTATATAACGAATAAACTTAACTTCAGTGGTTCTGAGATATTTGCAAAAGTCCGGACCGCAGGGGTCTGCGTTGAGGAACGAACGCGCTATTACCTATAGCTATCGATCAGTACCATGAGCTATCACCCATGAGCGGAATTGATAAGCATTCTGAGAGATAGACGAAACGAAGGACCCGCATAGTGGTGAACGCGTTAGCCCTCGAAAAGGGTAATAGCGCATTCGTTTTCCAGCGCAGACACCTGCGATCCGGAGTTGTGCAAATGTCTCAGCATCACTGAAAAACTGAATAGTGTGAATCATAACTTCTTTGGTGAAATTTGGCACTATTAGTAACAAGCCCACCAAATTGTTTACCGCCTCGTCGTGGCTGGGAAGTGTTCGTGGAAATCGGGCAACGATGTACAGCAGGAGATTTTTACTATCTGCAGGGTCTCTCGAGCTGAGACGGAGTCCAGCGTTTTCATAAGGAAGCCCAGCTAAGAGTAAACCAATACCAAGATCCGTGCGGTCCTGGCATTAAACTAGCCGTACGGTTGCAAATCTACTTTTGATCCATAAAGGCGACGACTGCCTGTGATGGTGACGACCTGGAGCGGACTTTGGCTAGGCTGGCCTTGGGACTCCAGGGAAACACAGTGGCTGAGCCAGCAAAACTCCGAAAAATAGAGAATATGTTGAAGCCTGCACAACTAGTGGCGACGAGTGGTCAAAGTATCCGAGTAAGTACTAATTACGAGCATTTCAAAGAGGAAAAAAATGACACTGAAAGAGTTGACAGATGGGAAGAATATGTGACCGAAGACGAGCTCTTACTGACACTAAGGTGTATTAAGACTCAACGACTGTGATACGGGCCTTAAAGAGATCACAAAGATTCTTACTGAGTCGTTGATCCTTGTGGCGCTCCTTATCCTCCATACCTCGGGCATGCACGTCATGAATATTGATTGGTTTCTTAGGCACACCGAGTGGTTTCGGTCAGTCCTGGTTTTTGTCAAATAATCTATTATTCAGTTTTCCTATAATCCATTAACCGAGCAGTTTCTAGAAACCGTTCGCTTTTAGTGATTTCGGCGTATTCACCTGTTTCAGCAGTGTTATGAAGATGTTAAGCTAATAGTTAAAAGATAAAAGATAAAATTTATCCCGGTCTCTATAGTTGTTCTCTCTGTGACCATACAAACATGCACCACCAACCGAAAAAGCTTAACGAGTTTCTGACATCAATTGTAATATTATAAGATTGCAAAGGAGCATTTAAATAGGTAGAACAAAAGTTCCCTGCCTTTGGTAATATGTATTCATCTATCACTACCATTCCCACTTAATCCCTTCACAAGTTCCTTATACTACTGTCACTTAAACACAGCGATGCTTAGAAATAAGCAAAATTTGGGCCTTAAGGTGGGCGTCACACCAACGACTACACCTTCAGGTGCGCGAGGGCAATCGAGGGTCCAAAACTCAACTAAAGTTCCGAGTTTTACTTATATTCTAGTGTTGTTTTACTTGTATTTCACGTAATAGTCCACTATAAAAAAAACAATAGGCAGAAAATGAAAAACTGAATAATCACAATTTTAACCCATTATTTACTGCGACCTCTTTTTAATTCCAGGGTATATAACGAATAAACTTAACTTCAGTGGTTCTGAGATATTTGCAAAAGTCCGGACCGCAGGGGTCTGCGTTGAGGAACGAACGCGCTATTACCTATAGCTATCGATCAGTACCATGAGCTATCACCCATGAGCGGAATTGATAAGCATTCTGAGAGATAGACGAAACGAAGGACCCGCATAGTGGTGAACGCGTTAGCCCTCGAAAAGGGTAATAGCGCATTCGTTTTCCAGCGCAGACACCTGCGATCGGGAGTTGTGCAAATGTCTCAGCATCACTGAAAAACTGAATAGTGTGAATCATAACTTCTTTGGTGAAATTTGGCACTATTAGTAACAAGCCCACCAAATTGTTTACCGCCTCGTCGTGGCTGGGAAGTGTTCGTGGAAATCGGGCAACGATGTACAGCAGGAGATTTTTACTATCTGCAGGGTCTCTCGAGCTGAGACGGAGTCCAGCGTTTTCATAAGGAAGCCCAGCTAAGAGTAAACCAATACCAAGATCCGTGCGGTCCTGGCATTAAACTAGCCGTACGGTTGCAAATCTACTTTTGATCCATAAAGGCGACGACTGCCTGTGATGGTGACGACCTGGAGCGGACTTTGGCTAGGCTGGCCTTGGGACTCCAGGGAAACACAGTGGCTGAGCCAGCAAAACTCCGAAAAATAGAGAATATGTTGAAGCCTGCACAACCAGTGGCGACGAGTGGTCAAAGTATCCGAGTAAGTACTAATTACGAGCATTTCAAAGAGGAAAAAAATGACACTGAAAGAGTTGACAGATGGGAAGAATATGTGACCGAAGACGAGCTCTTACTGACACTAAGGTGTATTAAGACTCAACGACTGTGATACGGGCCTTAAAGAGATCACAAAGATTCTTACTGAGTCGTTGATCCTTGTGGCGCTCCTTATCCTCCATACCTCGGGCATGCACGTCATGAATATTGATTGGTTTCTTAGGCACACCGAGTGGTTTCGGTCAGTCCTGGTGCAAAATGAATTATAGGTTTACTGGAATAATTAGGACTAATAGTAGTTTAACAGAAATAAACCTAATCGCAGCACACTTAGTCCCTAAACTCATCTGGTGCACAATTTCGTAAGGACATCTCTTGGCGCGATGCCAGTAAGCTCCGTGCCCTCATGCGCTCTACGAACAATTCATCCACTGCTGTCATTTAAAGATATCATCTTGTACTTTCGGTAATTTCTACGTGTTAATGCACTACTTAGAAACTTTAGAATATCATCACTCGCGGCAACGTTGGCTATTAGTTGAAGTTCAACACATCATCTAAAGAGGCATTACGAAATGTTCCGAAGCTTCATATTTACATTTTCAGACTGCATTCTCCAAGAAATCTCTTCGTCCATGGCGAACGCTCCCAATCAACAAGACGACCCAAAAAAACAACAGAGGTAAGCATCGAGAAGTTACGACCTTATACAATTAGGAATCTTTTTTATTATTACGTTATTAAGGAGCTAATCGCTAAACTCCGCTGGTCTGCCAACACGGTCTCAGCGGTAATTAGAGAGCGTGACAACTTGTTCGAGAGCATCCAGTCATTTGCCAGAACATGTGAAATTCTTAACGATCAGTATAGTCGGTGCATCGAGTGCTAACTGCACCATTAGTTTTCTATGATTGAAATAATGAGGTCGCTACACATATGCTCTGGGTTCGTTTCAGAATTGACAGTGGCTTGTGGTCACGTTCCATCTGATCGCGTGCTGTTCCGGATCAAAATATGAATGCGCTGACCCAATTGGCGTAATTCTTCAAGAGCGCAGCTCGTTGAAAGGACGTGGGATTCACTCTTTTCATATTGTTCATGCCTGATTCGGTACGTTCTGTCGTTTCTTAGGAATATACACTGTCCAATTGCGTGCAAGGCCTTATTTGTGTAATCATATAGTTCTATCGTCCTTGTGCATTGTGAACGGTCTAACGTTAGTTTTCACAATTTTCAACCCTTCGATTTTCAACTTTCAGCCCTTACTTTGTTTACCTGGTCAGTCTTTATGAGCCTTTCCGGCTAGTGTGCATCTCAAATTCTTGGAACTTCGGCGCCTGATATGACATTGCTCTATTATTCAAATTTACACTTCTCGGTGATCCATGATTACCAAGCAAATACTTCGCAACCCGCAACAATTCCGATTAGCAACGACTGTGCTGATGAAGGGAATGGTAATAGAATGGAGCTAGATGACAGTGACAATGCAGAAAACACGTCCTCATCATCGGAAACCGAGGTATGACTATCATTTAACTTAACACAATTACAAGATTCCATTTGAACAATCGCTTGCTTGAGAGGAAGCGTTTGATCTAGAAGATGTGTTCATTCCACGAATTTTCCATAATGTGCTGGTGTTGTTTGGAGCGATTCTTGCTATTTCGGTGGTGTAGTGTTTTGATTGATATTTTCTAGGTGCTAGTCAGTTATCATTAGCGTAAAGGGTATATGCTGTGAAATACATTCTGGCAGACCTGTGGGTCTAGCACCATGTGTGGCATAATCCGATTGTATAAATAAAGGGAGGGAGAAGTGAAAAGGAAAAGTGTTGAGGAATGAGTTGAACAAAAATCATGGACAGCTAGTGCATGTGGTGCAAAATTACAGGTCGTACTCGTTCATGTCGATCTAGTGTAAATAATCATAAACGCCTCTTAGCTTGAGTTGTCACCCACTATGTTTTTTGCTGAAAGCACACTTCCATCGATATCCTGCTCGATTTCGGTCGTTCACTTGGAAAATCATTTCTAAGCGGTTTGCTTAATTTCCACGGTGAGCATGAGCTTCGAGGGTAATAATGTGTTCGCTTGATAGAATGATCTTGAACGGAACTGATTTCGATGCATGTGATGCCAGTATAAGGCTATTTTCAACTGTAAACCAGCAAATATCAGTTCATAGCGATTTTTATAAATTTAAATTGAAATGGTTGGAATCTATAGATGTTTGCAAGAAGATATACACTTTTCTATGTTTCAAAGACAAGGTTTCTTTTTTCGCAAAACTAGAAACGCATATGTTTCCCTTTCCCTCGTCGAGGCTCCAGTTTCGAAATTGGAAGCGGTAAGACAGTAGAGATTTTGTGGTACGAGATGTATCCCAGTGTATCGTAGGTGTTGATGATATTTGCCTTACTAAATCTAAAAACATTAATTTCTTCGTAGATTTTTGATGGCTTAAATTTTAGAGCATTTGGAAACTAAAATGACATTAGAACTTTGTACATCGATTGTGTGATTTACCAAAATCTTTTTTTATGTATCCCAACTCTTAGCACGCTTGTGGAGCAGTGGTCGGAAGCGCCTTGCAACACATACGTGGAATTGATCCCCGCGCCTATGGCCCACCAAGCCTTCCATCCCTTCGCAGGCAGCTATTTTTGCACACATTATAATTTACAGAAGCTTTTTTTCAGGTTCGTAACGACTTTATTGCAGTGAGAAAGCTAGTAAGATATTCCAGTGCATATAAATAAAATGCGAGGTGCGTTCACACAGTATAATTGGGGAACAATAGAGGTGTTCATATCTGTCGCTCCCAAATAGAATGAAGATAAATCCTTGTGCTACCAAATCAAATCCCAAAGACTGTTGCACATTGGTCGAATAGTGGACGTGCCTTTTTTGCAAACGCAATAATTGGAAATGTTCGGGTACGACGTGGGTGTGCGTAGAATTTGAAAAATAGAGAAACTATTGCGGAAACATATGAAGCAGGGCGAAAAGTGCACCAAAGAAAGCGAATTTCTTTTCGGGGTGACAATGGTGGTGGGATTTCCGCAGCCATATGCGTTGGTCTAGTGGGCACGTAGCCAATCGTAGTTGTGCCTTTAACCTTTCACCATTAATATATTTCTGCTTCGGTAGACTAGCACGGCAGCGAAGTTCTAAAAACTTCAAAATCCAGAACATAGATGTGATATCAACGGTTTTAAGATTACTTTTTAGTACTCTACTACACATATAGCTAGCCGTCGCCTGTACGCAGTTCACTGTGACATCACTCATGACCCGAAAATTGCTCTAGATTCTGTTGTTTTAGAGGACCTAGAAATCGAAGTGTAGGAACTACGGCAACAGTTTTTCCACGTAGGAGGTGTGCGTCTCACTAATTACTCCCACAGACTGTTTTTTTATTTACTCGATTCTGTTATTCTCAAATTGTACTGAAGATGTCATCTCATCTACGCTTACAATCAGATGTTAGTTGTTCCAACCATCTTTCTTTCCTTTCGTCCTACTTCATACTCCACATGACATTAAGCTTTTCAGTCCTGTCACTTGGTGTTATTGCTTTCTGAATGTTGTTATTGAGCTCTGGTATGCTCAGCTCTGGTATACAGTAGTAGCAGGAAAATCTACATTAATCTTATTGATCGAATTTAGATTCATAAAAGTATGGTTGTTAAAGTATTCCTTTAGAGAAGACTACGTTTTCTCAACACAGTATGACGATATGTTGATGTGGTTTCATATGTTAGCTGGAAGCGATGCCCATTCATGAGCAGCTGCACGTGTTTAAGTTGTTTCTTTGTTTCTGTTGGGCAATTGTTTTTATATTCTCTTGTATTTTATGCTTTATTCTTATTTATAAATGCTTCACACTTCGTATGTTCTCGCTGGAATAGCAATTCTGGATTCTCATCACGTTCATCGTCGTTATTCGTTAATGTTGTTGCTTGTTGAGTGTAAAATATCACTCTTTTTTCTTCATAGTCTGAGCAGCTGCTTCATATTTTTGCGCATTTCCAGATTCTAAACTTCAAAAGTTGTTGAAGAACGTGGCTTGTAGGATGCTGTTTACAAACTGGAGAATGAGAGTAACATTTCATCCTTTCCTACGGCAGTGGTAATCCACACTGCCCAGAATCCAATCTATTCAATGTTTCGGTGTTTTCTTCATTAAGGAGGTTGGTATTACAGAATTTACTGGGATACAATAGCTGACGTTTTTGGCGGTTTCGCCTTCTTCAACGCCGTTTATTCGTTGTAAGTATTTAGTTGGTGGATAGTAGCCGCACAGAGTAATACATGGGCGAGGACTGTGCATGTGTGAGGTCACTGAATCAGTTTGAGGTATAACGTTTGATCGGGAGCCCGACGCACGGTATACATTGCAGCAAATTCACTTTCCTTTTTATGAGTTATTTTTGCGCTACAAAAGCACTCAATGTATTGCGCACCGTACACAGACCTGTGTTTTTTCAGGTGACATCTTGAAACTTATATTTCTCATCCGCCCTGGCGCAAGCTGACAGGCATGAGTCACCTACGACTCATTGTTTTTGTTTACTCACATTGAACTTCGAAACTTAGAAACGATTTTCGCCACGATAGTAGATAAAACATTGAAGGCACTTGTACATACGTCCTTGTAATGGGTAGCAGATCTAGGCTTGAAAGCAACACTTCATGATCAATGTTCTTACTCAAGGCTGTAGCTTCGCATATGATTTTGTAGTGCCATGTTTCGATAGGTTCACTTTGAGGTCAGATTCTACCTGCAGCTGTAAGTATAAATATCCATGGAGTGTTTGTTTGCTGTTTTAATCCACTATCCACTGCTTTTCGGTGAGACATTTACATGTTCCCTTAACATCTTTGCAATAAGCCGTCTATTTGCTTAGTTTTTCCCTTATATTTTTTCCGGATTCTACTCTTCCCGGCGAAAAAAAGTGTTGTTCGGTTCGAAATTATGGGAGGATTATCCGGGTGATGGTACACAAAACTGTCTCGGATAAAGGTAAAGCAAGGACTTTGATGTTTCGATGGGCAACATCTGCGCTCCTGGAAAGGGCAATCACGGGTTCGAACTGATCTGGATTTCTGGGTGCTGCATTGCATTTTGGAATCAGGCAGGGCCATTTGTTCTGCCTTTTATGTACATATATTCTACTCCAGCACAACATTCCACATGTTCTCCATCATTTACAGATCATCTCTTTTGTTATTAATTTCTTCGTAGATTTTTGATGGCTTAAATTTTAGAGCATTTGGAAACTAAAATGACATTAGAACTTTGTACATCGATTGTGTGATTTACCAAAATCTTTTTTTATGTATCCCAACTCTTAGCACGCTTGTGGAGCAGTGGTCGGAAGCGCCTTGCAACACATACGTGGAATTGATCCCCGCGCCTATGGCCCACCAAGCCTTCCATCCCTTCGCAGGCAGCTATTTTTGCACACATTATAATTTACAGAAGCTTTTTTTCAGGTTCGTAACGAGTTTATTGCAGTGAGAAAGCTAGTAAGATATTCCAGTGCATATAAATAAAATGCGAGGTGCGTTCACACAGTATAATTGGGGAACAATAGAGGTGTTCATATCTGTCGCTCCCAAATAGAATGAAGATAAATCCTTGTGCTACCAAATCAAATCCCAAAGACTGTTGCACATTGGTCGAATAGTGGACGTGCCTTTTTTGCAAACGCAATAATTGGAAATGTTCGGGTACGACGTGGGTGTGCGTAGAATTTGAAAAATAGAGAAACTATTGCGGAAACATATGAAGCAGGGCGAAAAGTGCACCAAAGAAAGCGAATTTCTTTTCGGGGTGACAATGGTGGTGGGATTTCCGCAGCCATATGCGTTGGTCTAGTGGGCACGTAGCCAATCGTAGTTGTGCCTTTAACCTTTCACCATTAATATATTTCTGCTTCGGTAGACTAGCACGGCAGCGAAGTTCTAAAAACTTCAAAATCCAGAACATAGATGTGATATCAACGGTTTTAAGATTACTTTTTAGTACTCTACTACACATATAGCTAGCCGTCGCCTGTACGCAGTTCACTGTGACATCACTCATGACCCGAAAATTGCTCTAGATTCTGTTGTTTTAGAGGACCTAGAAATCGAAGTGTAGGAACTACGGCAACAGTTTTTCCACGTAGGAGGTGTGCGTCTCACTAATTACTCCCACAGACTGTTTTTTTATTTACTCGATTCTGTTATTCTCAAATTGTACTGAAGATGTCATCTCATCTACGCTTACAATCAGATGTTAGTTGTTCCAACCATCTTTCTTTCCTTTCGTCCTACTTCATACTCCACATGACATTAAGCTTTTCAGTCCTGTCACTTGGTGTTATTGCTTTCTGAATGTTGTTATTGAGCTCTGGTATGCTCAGCTCTGGTATACAGTAGTAGCAGGAAAATCTACATTAATCTTATTGATCGAATTTAGATTCATAAAAGTATGGTTGTTAAAGTATTCCTTTAGAGAAGACTACGTTTTCTCAACACAGTATGACGATATGTTGATGTGGTTTCATATGTTAGCTGGAAGCGATGCCCATTCATGAGCAGCTGCACGTGTTTAAGTTGTTTCTTTGTTTCTGTTGGGCAATTGTTTTTATATTCTCTTGTATTTTATGCTTTATTCTTATTTATAAATGCTTCACACTTCGTATGTTCTCGCTGGAATAGCAATTCTGGATTCTCATCACGTTCATCGTCGTTATTCGTTAATGTTGTTGCTTGTTGAGTGTAAAATATCACTCTTTTTTCTTCATAGTCTGAGCAGCTGCTTCATATTTTTGCGCATTTCCAGATTCTAAACTTCAAAAGTTGTTGAAGAACGTGGCTTGTAGGATGCTGTTTACAAACTGGAGAATGAGAGTAACATTTCATCCTTTCCTACGGCAGTGGTAATCCACACTGCCCAGAATCCAATCTATTCAATGTTTCGGTGTTTTCTTCATTAAGGAGGTTGGTATTACAGAATTTACTGGGATACAATAGCTGACGTTTTTGGCGGTTTCGCCTTCTTCAACGCCGTTTATTCGTTGTAAGTATTTAGTTGGTGGATAGTAGCCGCACAGAGTAATACATGGGCGAGGACTGTGCATGTGTGAGGTGGACGTGCCTTTTTTGCAAACGCAATAATTGGAAATGTTCGGGTACGACGTGGGTGTGCGTAGAATTTGAAAAATAGAGAAACTATTGCGGAAACATATGAAGCAGGGCGAAAAGTGCACCAAAGAAAGCGAATTTCTTTTCGGGGTGACAATGGTGGTGGGATTTCCGCAGTTAAGGAGGTTGGTATTACAGAATTTACTGGGATACAATAGCTGACGTTTTTGGCGGTTTCGCCTTCTTCAACGCCGTTTATTCGTTGTAAGTATTTAGTTGGTGGATAGTAGCCGCACAGAGTAATACATGGGCGAGGACTGTGCATGTGTGAGGTCACTGAATCAGTTTGAGGTATAACGTTTGATCGGGAGCCCGACGCACGGTATACATTGCAGCAAATTCACTTTCCTTTTTATGAGTTATTTTTGCGCTACAAAAGCACTCAATGTATTGCGCACCGTACACAGACCTGTGTTTTTTCAGGTGACATCTTGAAACTTATATTTCTCATCCGCCCTGGCGCAAGCTGACAGGCATGAGTCACCTACGACTCATTGTTTTTGTTTACTCACATTGAACTTCGAAACTTAGAAACGATTTTCGCCACGATAGTAGATAAAACATTGAAGGCACTTGTACATACGTCCTTGTAATGGGTAGCAGATCTAGGCTTGAAAGCAACACTTCATGATCAATGTTCTTACTCAAGGCTGTAGCTTCGCATATGATTTTGTAGTGCCATGTTTCGATAGGTTCACTTTGAGGTCAGATTCTACCTGCAGCTGTAAGTATAAATATCCATGGAGTGTTTGTTTGCTGTTTTAATCCACTATCCACTGCTTTTCGGTGAGACATTTACATGTTCCCTTAACATCTTTGCAATAAGCCGTCTATTTGCTTAGTTTTTCCCTTATATTTTTTCCGGATTCTACTCTTCCCGGCGAAAAAAAGTGTTGTTCGGTTCGAAATTATGGGAGGATTATCCGGGTGATGGTACACAAAACTGTCTCGGATAAAGGTAAAGCAAGGACTTTGATGTTTCGATGGGCAACATCTGCGCTCCTGGAAAGGGCAATCACGGGTTCGAACTGATCTGGATTTCTGGGTGCTGCATTGCATTTTGGAATCAGGCAGGGCCATT
The DNA here is from genome assembly GCA_009735665.1 of Angiostrongylus cantonensis. NCBI lineage: Eukaryota > Metazoa > Nematoda > Chromadorea > Rhabditida > Metastrongylidae > Angiostrongylus > Angiostrongylus cantonensis. The sequence goes on from MQTX01000399.1 coordinate 132,450, forward strand.
TGTTCTGCCTTTTATGTACATATATTCTACTCCAGCACAACATTCCACATGTTCTCCATCATTTACAGATCATCTCTTTTGTTAACTATCAGAAGAATACCGCTTTTCAACATGTGAATTTCGACGGCTATGCCTAAACCGCTCAACTCGCTGGTAACATCTAATAACAAGCGAACAACATTAGTTTACTTCCTGACGTAATAGAATTTGCTCCACTAGCAGTTTACTCGTTCAGTGTTTCCAGATGGCGTTTTCAGACTAGTCAGACGTTGATGTTCCGTGAGTGTTCATCTCATCAGCAAAATCGTATTTATTATGAAACGATTCAACATTACAGCTCAGAGAGACGTTACGAGGTAAGCATTTCTTTTTCAGATGTTTCCGTCATTTTGCCGGAAACTTAGTTGTAAGCGGGCGAAGCTCTCTCAAATCTATAAAAAATACTGAAGAACGTCAGTGATGGCGATCGGATGGGATTTTGGAGAGGGTTTCTAGAGACTCCAAGATAAAGGTGTGGCCAGGCTGGCAACTTATCAGTTGAATAGCAAATACATTGAGACCTTCACTTTTGACGCGTCTTTCAGACAGATCGGTCAAGGTTTTGCTTTCGGAAAACTATAATTATATCTTTTCTTGAATAAGTTTAGCTAACTTGCAGTTGGAGCATATAGTACGCTAATCTTATCAGCTCGTTGTTCCAATTGGTTATATACTGCAATCGCCGAGTTGCTGAGCCATGATGGCCTTATAAGTTGGTATGAGTCAGTAAGTCTTCTTCTATGCTGCACACTTTTAAATATATGAGAGATTTCCTATTTTAAGCCGAACTTCCTTTAAACGCGATGAACTTCCTTCCTAAAACAGAGCAGGGAAGAGGGATTATAGCTAAGAAAGCAGCTTCGAGAATCTATAAGAGCATGTCGTTTTTGACGGTCACATTGGGATGTGCGTTGGTTTTGTGCTCGTAATGCTGAAGTGTATTCAGTGCTGATTTAGTGGAATATCCTTACATTATCAAGGCACCCAGCTTCAAGTAGCTGGTCACCAGATATCATCTGGTCTAATGGCAGTGGAATCGTCAAAACGGTTGTACAGACGCGCGGCCCTAAGATAACCATATATAACCTTAAATATTATAACGTTACTCACAGAATGACGTATGTTAGAGTCATATGCTACAGCTTTTTAGGTTTATTTTTCCAAATATCTTGCCGTTCTGTTATATTTTCCCCTAATTGAACTTTGAAGAAGTGGACAAACAGTTAGCATTGATGCTTTTCATGACGCATTGGACTCTAACACAATGATTGGTTCATTTCGGTGCTGAATGAAATCCGCTGTAAGCTATCGAGGTGATAAACCTCTGCGAATTCATATACGTTGTTTTAATTCTACTATTCATAATCAGAGGGCGCGTGTTGCGCAAGGTTGGAGGCGCCACTGCGACAAATACGTGGAATCGATCCCTGAGAAATCTGAGACGGAGTCCAGCGTTTCCATAATAGATCGACACACTGAGTATAGACACGGTTTCTTTACCAGTCTTTCCCAGAGTGGACATGGAGTTTCTTTGTTGGAAGCGATTCATAACCGCCTCCCATATACTTCCCTGCCACTTGATTGTGGGGTTTTGGCCGAATTGGCTCGTAGAATACAATGCGCATAAAGCGAGAACGCACCCACACACGCATGCTTTACTACGCCTCTCAAGCACAGAAAGTATGTGCTAAATCGGCACCGCACGAACAGGGAGTCCATTCTCTGGATCCAGCTGCGTCTTAGACAACCAAAGATCGCTTTTGGTCCGCGATTAACCCTATCGGCCATTTGATAACGCGCTACGTAACCTCGCGATTAACCGGCTCGAGATCCCTCATATGAGGAAAATCTGTGGCGAGATCCAAATTAGCAATTATCAACGGGAAATCAGTGATTCAACAATTGCCATGTTTAAAACGGCATTGTCGAGTGAGATGGCTTTATTTAAATGGTACTTCTCCCCAGAAATTTGACACGACGAGGCCACAAACAGCCACATCGCTAGAACGATTAGCTGTGGAGAGTCGCCTGGAATTAAGCCGTTTTTGAAGAAGTAGAAGACATCGAATTTTCAGGCAGCATTTTCTACCTATCTCTTTCCCTTTTTTCTATTTATTTTTTTGTCTTTTATTTCATTTATTTTTTACCTTATGCGTTTTCTAATTTTACCGAGGAAATTTGTCCCGCGGAGTAATTAAGCCTCGTTTTAGTGAATGCTAAGCAAAAGTCGACAAGAAAGAAAGGACGACATTGAAAGCGCTTAAGCGACCATGCGCTACTCTGTAAAAGTAACACGGTGTGAAAATGACGGTCCATGTGAATTTTCCTGTAGCAATAAAAGCCGTTAGATTCCACATACTTTGCTTAAAAGATAAAGCTTTCTTATTTTACCGCGATAAAAGTTCCATCTTCTGGTGGCTCGTTGTATGTATGTCTACCACTTGATTGCTTCTATTGTCACGTTTCGAACACGACTGCAAATGAACAAGCGGCATTTTGACCAAAAAAGGTGATGATTTTCACCAATATCTTGTTTCTGTGGACATCTAGCGCTTCGCTCTTGGAAAACATAGAAAGTTAAATATCGTTCTTAGTTCTCTGAAAGATAGCTCCAAACGCACTTAAGTTGAAGAAGACACAGTCTGAAAAATCTGTGCGCCCTGAAATACACCCGGGATCAATCACAGCGCACATAGATCACCTAGCTTTCCATCTTTCCGGGGTCGGGGAGCTGGTACTGGACTTGTTTGGGAGGATAGCATAAGTGAATCGATAAATGGGCAGGTCACCGGAGGTCGTTGTAAAGCGCGCATATGCAGTTAATTATCTCGAAACGATGGTTAATGAAGCCGAATACATAGTGCATCCCTTAGTGAATGGTCAGCGCCTAGAGTATTGCCCTTTATTCTTTTAATCTATTAGACTATATTCATTTATTATTGGAGCGGATAGCACTGTGGTAGTGGTGTCGGTCATCACGAATACGGTGCTGATTCGATTCCGCTCCGCGCCAACTAAACCTCTCACCTCTCTTGAGTTGGGAAATTGGCACTGGACTGCTTCGTTGTAAAAATATAGGGATTTTAACAAAGTTTTGTAAAACCGTAGTATGTTGAGCTTGCTTCTTTGCTGATTGCTGCTACGTGAGTCTCCTTTTGCCTCAGTACTTCTAGGATTCATGTCCAAAGAAATAGCCACCGTTGCTAAGAGGAACCTAGAAGGCAGCGCTCTGAAGAGTTATGTGGCAGTTCTTAAGCTTCCACGATCGCAGCAAAACAATCAAAGACATCGGCATGCAAAACTAGTGAGGTGCTTTCGATAATTTTCAGAAATCTAGAAGTGAATTGTGAATAATGCCTCACTCTGATACGTGGCTTCGCATCGTGTTTCAGACCAATTCTCTCGTCTTATTGACGTTTATTTCTAATCGTTCTTTTAGTAAATGCGGTTGTCATGGAAGACAATTTTTCGTGAGACACTTGAAGTTCGTATGGTTTGGATGTGTAACGATCTTTACTAATATAGACATGCCCTTCCACATGGTGAATCCTCTTCATTCGGCGAAGTTGTTGGTTCTCGGTTTACAGTGGCAAACATTTGAATTCATTTTGATTTGTTTCACTTTTGCCTAGCTGAGCAATCGGTTAGTTTTGACTTTGTCATTTCCAAATCTGCCCTTCCTTCCAACGGTTCATCGCTTCACCGTGGCTGGGTGGTGTTCCTGTGTGTCGGACTGCAGTGTATAACGGGAGAATTCGTCCCCCGGCAGGGTCTCACATGCTGAAAAGGGCTCCGCCGTTTGTATCACGAAGCCTAGCTAAGAGTAAAACAATACCAGAATCCACCACCGTTCTGAAATCAAAGTAGCATTGTGGCAAATTTCCTTCTGAACCACAAAGGCTGCGACTGCCTGTAATGGTGACGACCTAGGGCAGACTTTGGCCAGGTTGACCTCAGAAACCCGAGAAACCATAATGGCTTATGCAGCGAATCTTCAAGCATGGTGACTTTGGTAGATCCCGCACAACTAGTGAGGACGGGCCGTTCAAGTATCAAGTATGAAGTAAATCTGCTCTTGGAGATAACATAATCCACTTGTCGAGAATCGATAAAATATAGCTACAGTTGTAGTCAAACAGTTCCCAATTTATTTGTTTTATGAGTAGGCTAAACATTGTAACGGTAGGTGAAACTTATTTTTACCTGCTAATCTAATTCATAGAATAAAAAAACTGGATAATACAAACGTGCTGATAGAAGATGCTGATGGAAGAAGTAAACTGGAAAAACGTGCTGACAGAAGAAGTGAATTGGATAGGAGTAAAGGATTTTTTCATTTCGGGAACACCGGTAGTGTTGGCGCCTTGCTAACTAAAGCAAGGACTTCCAAATAGGATTTATAACCGAAAAATCAAGTAAGAAGCTTTTTTTCATCACAAAATCCGAAAGAATTGTTTCCGGTTGGAACTTCACACAGGCTTTAACCGTCCGACAGACATGAACTGGCTCAAATCTCCAAAGTCTTCTGTTTTACCATATAAAACTTCTTCGCTGTTCTTTTTTGTACTCAGGCAACGTTTTACAAGGCACAGATAGGTTAAGTGTGGGGGAGCAGAAACTTGTTAATTAATAGCATGCAGAAGAATTCCAAACGAATTTGTTGATCGAACTAAATCCAACATCTTGAACACTAATAAGCAATCTTGTAAAATGCAAATAGGCCGCATTTCGTTTTCGATTTCTTGGAGCGAATAATTCTTGAATTCTTGCTCATACCAGCAACAACCAATCGAACTTTTACTGTTTTTTGAGATCATATTGTGCGGATAGGCGCGGACATGGCACAGTGCTCGGAGGCGCCCTTCAACACACACGTGGAATCGATCTCTGCGGGCATGGCTCACCAAGCCTTCCATCCCTCCGGGGTCGATAAAATGGTATCAGACTTGTCTGTGAGGATAGCAGCACTGGCTCGATGCATCGGTAGGCCACCGCGAGTCATTGTAAAGGCCAGATATGCATTCAGTCACCTCCAAGCAATGATTAATGAATTCGAATGCATGGCGCATCCCTAAGGGATTGATCAAAGCCGAGAGCTTTATCCTTTTATTCTTTTTATGGTGCGGAATCAGAAAAGAATATTATGGGACACTGAACTTACTAAACGATGCTTTGAAATTCTATCAATAGATCTACTCGTTCACTAAAACGATGATGAGCCCTACATACACAAACAAGAGAACAGAAATCCTGTGCTCTAGGTTTTCAACTGAAGAGAAGGAGAAATTCGCACACCATTTTGAATTTCAGATTTTTCTTTCTGACGTCACATGATTTAGAATTCTAAATAAATTTAGAGTAGAATTTGCGCATAGAAGAAATATCTATGCTTTTAAAGCGATAAAAAGAAATGTATTTCATAGGATCACCGAGTGGTCACGTCTTGAACTAAAGTGGTTGTCTAAAGCAGCCAACACATCGTCGCATTCTATTCACTAGCAATGCTTCTTCACTTCTCAATTAAAATATCTTTGTAGGCGGATGGAGTTTTTTGGAAAAGTAACTTGCATCGTGTATATCTTATCATCCAGCTGTATCACCTGTAGACCCGTTGATCGCCGAGTTACTCGAGTATAGCGCCAGTAAATTACCCATTTTCACGTGTCGCGTGAAAGAGTAGCCCAGTGGGTTCTGTTTGCTCTAAGGACTCGTCGAGCATCATATCTTTCTAACAGGTTCTTTGTGAAGAACTCTGGCCATTGGGTCGGTGGTCTTCTTGTAGTACGTTTGACATCTCGAGGAATCCAGTTACCATTCATACGCATTACGTATCCAGTTCACCTTATCTTCGACTGTTTGGCATATAGGACGGCATCTTTGAATTTTGATCGTTGACGCAGGTCGAAGCTTTGGATAATATCACTTATTTGTGTGAAAGGCGATACTTCTAGCATCGTCCGTTCGACTGCGCGTTCGATAACGTTAAATGATCTTTCATCCTACTTACGCAGCGACCAGGCTTCTGACGAATACGATAAGACAGGAAGAACGGTTGAGTAAAAAGGTGAGCACGGAGGCGGGTGTTCATCTATCTTCATGTACTGAGTAGTGACTCTTTGACTACCAAGGGCTTCCGTGACTGCTTCTTTCTCAATTGAATCAAAGGCCTTCTGTAAGTCGATGAAAGTAAGACAGAGCGGTCTTTCGTACTCTCGCGATGCTTCGATGAGCCTTGCTATCGTGTGAATGTAGTCCATCGTACTAAATCCTTTTCGAAACCCTGCTTGCTCACACGGCTGTCCTTTGTCCAATGTTCCGTCAATCTGTTTAAGATGATTCGAGTGAAATGTTTATAGACGACAGACAGCAAGCAGATTGCACGATAAGTGCCGATATCATGTAGGTCACCTTTTTAAAAATTATCACGGTCTTGCTGCTCTACCACTGAGCACAGAGATTGCATTCAGACAGGGAACGTGTGAGGAGCCAAGCCAGTGTGTTTACGAATACTGGCGGAAGGTTCTTCAGATGTTTTGATCTGATCTTGTCCGGACTTGGTGCTGTTCGATTTGTCACCGACGAAATGGCATGTCGGATTTCCAATGGGAGAAATGGTTGTACAACGTATCCATCCTCTTTTATTTTATATGACGGAAGGTGGACGTGGCTA